>BMAO01033523.1:0-11802 GCA_019973975.1 Trichonephila clavata
TAAGGATAGTGATAGAAGATAGATTTATCTGAAAGATAAATGAATTGAAGAATAAGAATAATTCCTGAAAGCTCCTTGATTGATTAATTGCTTATAAATGTAACACTTAATACAAGTTACAGGCGACGGGGTTATTGACAGTAATTTAGAATCACAATCAAGAGGCACTAAATATATACATACACATACAAAAAAAGAACTATTCAAAAAAAAAAGTAAAGAACACTTATTCGAGTAGTTTTGATTCCTAATGCCAGGAATAGATAGCTATACCACAACTTTTAGTTTCGATATAATAAAAAACTAATTTGTTTAGAATAATTTGAGAGCTATACATTCAGATTAGCATAAAAAAAAACATGAAAATTCTTTTAAATTAAATAATTTAATAAAACGGAAAATTTTGAGGACAGAATTTTCAAACATGCCCCGAACCAAAAAAAAACAACCCAAGAGAGACGAAAATTTCTTATAAATGATTACTTGCAAATCTATTTTAAGCTATATGAAGCTTTCACATCCTGTTTATAGATTTAGGGCATTTCAATGAGGTATCTGATATGAGATGCTTGTCGGTTAAAACAATCTAATAGCTAGACTTAAGGTTTGAAAATAAAGATGCTCTTATAGGAGGGAAATGACACAATATGAAAATACACAAAAATAATTGTTTGTAACGTAAATAGTTCAATTAATTTTCAGGTGAACATGGAAATTTTGATGGCCTTAAATAATTTACAAAGTAAAAATAAATAAATAAGCAGAATATAATCGATCAAAATTCATCCTAGAATTGGTTTGGGAAAGTGGTCTACCATTAGAGTCTCAATTAGTTGAATATCGTACTTTTTTAGGGTTAACTCTTTCTAATTAAGGTTTAAAAACATTGATCATATAACTTGCCAAGCAAAAACTGTTATTTCTCAAGTAATTATTGTCTTTTATTTACTTCATAAACAAAACTCTCCCTCTAAAAGATTCCATCATTGAGCAAAATGTGTTCTCTATCACGAAACGAAATACTATTTTTTAGTATATATAAATCTTTGTCTTTTTTCGTTCAGAAAGAAACCAAGCATAGTTTCAGAGTGAGTTATTGTATATTAATGTCGCGTATTGTATATTAATATCGTATATTAATGTCGCTATTGGCCAAGTACCTCGTTACTTTGAACCATGGTCAAGTGACGGAAACGACATCTGAGCTAGCACATTTCCTCTAAATCTACCACACTAACGGATATTTAACGTGAATCGGCCCCTTTACGTAGCGGGTTTTCAGCGGTACAGGCTCGAACTCATGACACTACCAGCCACGAGTCCATGATATTGACTTTTAGAACACCTGCGGCTACAAGTCTAGTTTCATTTTGAAGTAGAAATACAACGTTGTACTGCTCTGTTTCAAAAATCGAATAGCAGTTCTGAAACTATGGCAACGAAAATTATCTCAGCTATATTAAGGGGGTCCGGCACTTCCATAGGAGCCCATGTTAAATTACGTAAGTTTATGTACCTTTTTCTCAGAAACTACTTGCTTCTCATAGCTGAAATTTTTAACAGTAGGTTATATGTACTATCAATACGACTTTAATGGAGGGTTTTGTTTTTTTACTAAAAATTAAAATAATTAAGAATTTTTTTAAAAATGTCTAATTTCCCCCCCTAAAATTTAGTTTAAAAAGACATTATCTAAAAAAGTTTGCTAGATATTTCTTATCCCCTCCATCAAAATGTGTAAACATGTTGAAAATGTACTTACTGAAAATTTGAGGACCCTAAAATTAATTAGTTTCTGAGAAAAAGGTACATAAAGGGGAAAATATTGCATTTTGAGAAAACAAGCTTTAAAGTAAAAATTTGTTATTTCTGACGATATACCTTTTTTAATACTTTCCAGAAATATATGAAACATTTTCTTTGCCTTCTGCTTCTACAAAAGACTATTCTAATTTTCTTGGTTTTTTTTTTTTTTTTTTTTTCATTATTTTTAGCAATCTAGCCTTTTTTTTTTGTATCTCAAGATGCTTTCGTTGGGCTACACAAATCCCACGTGCATCTAATTTTGAAGCACTTTGAATAACAGTTACTGTGCTGTCTGATGTGATAGCTGGAACATTTTGAACATTCATTTTTTAAACACCGACATTTTTGAGTTTTTTAAATATTTTTTTAGATCTCTCCATAATTTTTGTCGTTAATAAAATACTAATAAATAATTAAATTTAAAACGTGGATTAAACAGAAAAAAAAAATCTGTATAAATACACTAGAATTCACAATTAGCAAGTACAAGCAAGAATAATCCCATTTAACAACAAACCAAACGAAAAAAATAACTGTGTTGTGAGTTGTCTTTTCCTTTCTTCAAAAGAAAAATCGTTTTATTTATATGTAAAAAAATGTTATACTAATTGTAGATAAAAACAAATTGCGCTGTCATCGAAAAATTAAGCATGATGTGACAGGTGCTGCTCGAGCAGCACCTGTCACGCGTCAAGGAAAGTGGCTTCCTCTTAAAAAATAAATAAAAATACTTTCTAATTATTGTATTTCCATGTACCGTATATCATTTTAAGCAGAAATGTTTGAACTTTTCAAAAATATAAAAAAGTCAAAATCGGTCATTTTTCGAAAATTCATGTGCCGGACCCCCTTAAATGTTTCCAATAAGATAACACATACAGTAATACATTTCTATAAAGCTGTGAAACAGATATACAGCTCTTAAACGTGGCTTTAATCGCGTAATACAGTTTTTAACAAACAACTTTTATGGTTAAAAGAAAAAATTATCAGATTCTCTCGTAAAATTTCAGCCGGATATTAAGATACAAAAATCAAAATATCAATCACAAAGATACCATTCATAGTAGGGCTTACCTATTAGAAATCCTTAGAAATAAAGTTGTAAACATTTTTTGAAATAGTATAGTTATTTATTGATTTTTTTAATTATGTACGTAAAAGTGTTTTAGTGTTACATACAATTAAGATTTTAAAATTTGCAATTTACATTTTCTATATTACATCAGAATTGTATAATTTACAATTGTCTTTTATGAAACAACAAATAAAAATTTCCTTGATGCTTTAATTATGATCCTTTAATAGCCTACAAAGAAATATTTCATTCAGGAATGCAATGAAACTTGTTTTTTTGCGGGGGATAAAGATCGCATGGAAGAAAATGCATTAAAAAAATATTTTGATACTTCATAAGTAACTATAAAATATATTGCTTGCAACACTTTTTTGTGATATGACCGCATTAAAAAAAAAGTCACGCATAGAAAATACGTAAATCAAAATCTCACGATTTAGCAATAAATTGGTTTTAAAAATCAATTCTCCGTCAATGGAGATTCGTTTCTGGGTTATTTTTTGAATCTAAAGTACGAATGCTTTTTCCATTTCTTGAACAGAGGGGGGGGGATCCCCCTTGCAGCCCTTTTTTTGTCACAATTCACTTGAACATTTTTTGAATGCCTTATAATTCATATTCTTTACCAAAGACTGCAGATTCTTTTGATATTCGATCTAAAATGGTAGTTTTAGTTTCAAAGGAAATTTTCATTTAATATTTTTCATTTCATTATTCTTTTTTGGGGTAGTTTTAGCAAAATACTTGAAAAACTAGGTTCTAATAGAAAAGATAGTAAATGTATCTTTAATTTGCTTTAATATTAATTTTGTCACGAAGTATGCACGTTAATCACTGGAGGACTATCAGCTAATGTGACAAGATGATGCAATATATACGTGAGTAATGAAAGTGGTGTGCCGCAGTGGCGCATACAGGAAGTTTTCAGGGGGGGGGGGGCTCCAGTGTCGAAAGTCCATCATTCTCGTGTACCATGCTTAAATACGCCGTCCAACATATTCTTTTGATTTTGTCGATTTTCGGGAACAAAAAACAAAAAAATAATGGAATAAATAATTGCATTAATTAATAAAATTAATAATTAATAACAAATACAGAATAAAATTGTACGTACTATATACTCAGGATTATAATAAATCCAAAAAAAAAGGGGCTATGGAAGGTGATCCGGTTTTTCACTTGTATGTAATGGATCTTTGAATTCAATTTTTACACACTTTAAAAAGTCAGATTAATTCGAAATTTGGCATACTTGTCAAAGACCGATGACAATACAATAATTTCATAATTTTGTTCCACTGTTCTGATCAGAATCATCAGGAATAACAATTTCCTGGTTTGGCAACTAATTCCAAACACCACTTCCAGATTTGGCGACTTATTGCACATACCATTTTCAGATTTGGCGACTAATCCCAAAAACCATTACCAGATTTGGCGATTTATTCCAAATGTCATTTCCAGATTTGGCGACTAAAAGATTAAGGTGCAACCGTAAAAGCGTACGCACTTGCGGTTAATACAAATAAAACAAACAAAAAAAAGTGTTCTTTATGTGAGAAAGGGGAGGGGGTGCCCCGTCAGCAATTTCTGACCTATATTTAAACAATTGTCTAGTTTTTCTGAAAATGGAAATAAAAAAGAAAAGACTCGTGCATGTGAAAAAAATGTTTATGTTCTCTAACTGCAAAATATTTTTTATTTTTATTAAGCAATACGTTTGGAAGTGATGATACGAATTAACATTAGAGCAATACGTTTAAAAGGTGATAATACAATTGACACTTAATATTTCTTCTTAACACACTTTTATTAGTTTGACCTGTATCTATAGACGGAATCTTCGAAATATAACGATACGGGACTCATCCGAGGTCCCGTAAACGGGGAGAATATATATACCCTTCAGACCCGTTAATTAATATCCATTGAAGAGGAAGACTAATTCCAGCAGCTAAGTAATTCCGGCTCCAAATATCAAACTAAAGGATAAATTTAACAATGAATAAATGATAGTTTAAAAAACTAAAAAAGAACATACTTTATTGTAGATCGAACTAAAGAATGAAAATAAATTATAGTTTTAAAAAAACTAAAAAAAACACGCTTTTATAGTAAATCGAACTAAAAAGTTTAAAAAAAAAAATTCTCAACATAAGAATAAAATTATTAACGAGAAAATTAATGTCATTGTGGTAAAAGAGTGGGGTGCTTTGTACTACACTTTTACACTAACTCAGCATTTCGGAACAGAACTAGTAAGAAATTATGAGAATTAATATAGAGCACTCCACGTTTTTACCTCAATGACATTAATTTTCTCGTTAATCATTTTATTCTTATATTAAGAATTATTTTTTTACTTTTTAGTTCAATTCACTATAAAAGCGTGTTTTTTAGTTTTTTTTAAACTATAATTTATTTTTCTAACTTAATCATAAAAAAAATAAATTTAAATAATTTTTTTAAAAAAAATTCTGTAAGAAACCTTTTATTGAGCGTCTAAATTGAGAGTGCAACTATTTAACTTTAAAAAAAAAAGAAAGAATTCCGAAAAACTTTCTTTTTTGAATGCTACTATATGAATGTTCATATTCACACGTTGTCTTTGACCTCGAATGGATGACAGTAAGAAAAAAAAGAATGTTTACGCGTGTGTTTTAAGTTTATGATTAATGCAATAAACGAATCCGATACAGACATTAAAAACATAAAAATGCGGATATTTGCGAGCCAAACAGATGCCATTTATGTACAGATAGGACTTCAACATTTCGTAATTTGCCAGAGCAAGCAAAGAAATGTAAGAAAAGGAGATAACATAATCAATACCACAGACGAATAATTCTGAACAAAATATTTAACCAACAGTACGCAAGTTTCAAAGAGAAGGCATAAAAATAGCATGTACTGATTAAAATGAACAATTTTCACATAATTTAGCTTGTTTTAAAATTATAAAGATACAACATAAAAGCCACCAATAAAAATAATTTGCCTACCAGAACATGCTTTACAGATATAAATTTAACTGGGAAAATGCATTGTATTTTTTAATATAATTAAATATATTCCTCACTTACATATAATATTAATTTCCAAACATAAATAGACCTAAATCAAGTGAACTGGTTTTTTTTTCTTCTTCAAGATATGTTTCCAATGTATAGGTTTTTCCCCCAATATATAGAACTAGTATGAAATATCAAGAACAAGTATGTGTGAATGCTAAAATTGTCACTCAATCTCTCAACATTTTTTTAGTATTAGTTCTGTAACCATGACAATGCAGATCACTAGATTTCTTTTCATTTTCAATTCAGAAAAAAAAAATGTACAGGCACAATGTCCATAACAATATAAAAAGATGATTATCAACTAAATAATCATCAGAACATTTCTTTTGAGGAATGTGAAGTATTGATTAATTACCAGTTAAAAAATTAATTAATTACCAGTTTTCAATGCCAACTTAGATTCGTTTCCATTGTTGTAACAATGTAACTGTTAAAACAATGTCAAAATTTGGCATCAAAAACCGGTTTTGCAGCCAAATTAGCCGAATTGGGTGTGCATTGTTACAACAATGCAGACAAATGATGCTCTTTTTTCAATTCCAACTATTAGTTCAATCTCTCAGGACTGAACCATAAAAATGCTTTTTCCTACATTAAATTAGCAACACAGAATGTAAAACATAACATTTGGGCTAATTTAAATGAAAACTGCAATCTTTAAATACTCTGTTATTTATACAGAATTTTATAATAATCTATATTTGGTAGTGAAAATACAGTCATTACAGCTTTATTTACTCTTGTTATATAAACGAACATTCGAGTGATACTTTATTGACATACTTTGAGGCTATTGCTGACGAGACAAGGGCTATTTTTGATGGACTTCGTAATTTTGATTTCTGATCAAGTTACAACAACAACATCTGAGCTAATACTCCCCATTTCCACATAACGCTAACAAAGTTTTTGAGCCCTGAAAGATTTAAAATACATCAACAGCTCTAAACTAATATATAGTGGCATCAGCTCTCAAAGCCGTAACTTTTAATGAAAATACTGACCATGACCCTGGCTATTTAGCTACCATAATCAAATGAATATTTGGATTTACCTTTCATTCCTGGAATTGTGATGTTAGTATTTTAGGAATCTACTACTAAAAGTTTTTGGTAAAGATGTTTTTACCATATAATCACATACTTCTTTCACATTAATTTAATTTGATTTTACTTATTTTTTATTAGATTTCAGCTACACACAACAAACTACAGATAATCGACCTAATAATTTTGAATCATAAATGGGTGAAGAGAACATTAACAGAGAATAAGAGCCTTCGTCCCTCCTTCTCCAACATGCATGTTATTTTAATTTAGAATATTTTGAATAATTTAACTTTTATTTCCAAATAAAATTTCAAAGCAGTCATAAGGAGTCATGTTTTTAAGAAAGCATTTGAGTAAATCAAATTAATTTTCACCCAAATGTAAAAAAATGCATTGCGTACTCATTCAGAGTCCATTCTAATTGTGTACAACAGTCTGTACATGAAACGGTATTTATAGGGTTCATGATGGTAAACATGGCAACACATAGTAAAAATGTCGAACTTTGTTTCATGACTCCATTTGTAGCGATTGTATTTTACTAGATACTATTGCATATCGATAATTCACTTTGATAATTTATTGCCCTATAACCAGGAAATAGTAATAAAACTTTATAAAACATTTTTAAAAAATAAATTTTTTACACATTTTTTTATATAAATTATACTGCCGACCAATTTTATCAAATCAAGAGACATCCCTAAATGCTGCGATATGCAGCCAATAGTGGAAAACTCTTCCCTCTTATGTTCAAACGCTATTAAATTAAGACAGCACCTGGCAATGTCTTTTGAATCTGCAACATCTTTTGACTGAGAAAAATTGGTCACAGCAGTAAAACATGCAAGTACTCTTTTTATTTTTACTTAATGGTTAACAATTAAGTTAATAAAGTAATGGTCTCTCAACCAGGACTACACACTAACATATAAAGAAATTTTCTCTATAAAGAAAAAAGCAGTCAGACAAAACTGGCTCATTCTTGGTTCAGCAGGAAGACCCGGGGGGGGGGGGCGTTAGAATTCAAGGGTAACAGACATGATCAAACGACTATATCAAGACTTATAAGTGGACATCTGAAAAACATGACATTTGGCTCAGGACGCTAAGTCTTTTCACTGTGCAAAATATGCAATCTGAAGCCAGCATCCCCCGATCACATCCTGGATTGTTTGAGGTTCGCTCTGACAGATGTTTGTGAAAGTCCTCTATTGGTGCTTGACTTCACTAGAGTTCACAGTATCATGGATCTGATCTAGCTGCCGCTAGATCTCTGAGGGATTGGTAACAAAAACAACAAGTATTGTATGGTATGTTACTTGTGATATCCAAAAGACAAACAGGATACCTCAATCTGTACAATTTTTTTGTAAAAAAAACAATATTGGGACAAAGCATAGTGCATGCTATAAGGACACAATGTTATTAGTTCAGAAATAAAACATAGAACAAAGGGTATTTTTAAAATAAAGTGTAAGTTAAACATTTTGTTACTTTATAAAATGTTATGTACATAGATCAGTAGTGTATATAGACTACTTTCATGGAAAGGGTTATATCTTTATAAAAAAATGTAGATGAAAGCATCAAGAGGTAATCTTTATGCTACAAATTAAAAACCTGTTCGTCTATAGGAGGGGTTAGAAAAACCCCAAATCCCAACCTTGTGTATGCCACTATCATAGATATATGGAAGGATGTAAACTTTTTATCCAATAGGCAGGGCAAGTTGACCTATAAAACTAGTTTAGAATTAGAATTGCACACACCTACAATGGCTTATTTATAGTTCTGTAGATGAAAAAATAAATGAAAATAAACAAAAATGTTTTTAATCTAAATATAATTTTTACCAAAGATTATTTACTCAATCTTTCTAGTTATAGCCCATTAAGATTAAAATGCAAGAAATTAAGAGATTACTTTATTATAAGTTATCTTTTATTAGAATTGTCATTTCTACTATCACCAAATAAAAAGTAAAATTTATTTTACCATTTTAATGCTGAAAAGTAATCATATTTGGGTATGTTTTTTCCCTTGAATGTTTAAAATAGGAGAAAACACAGAAAAATAAATTTTATGAATAAAAGAATAGAATACGAATTTTAAAAAATTTAAAATATTAGGAAGAGTATAAACTCTTCATTTAAGAATGAATTAAGCTATTGTTGGTACTTGAGACAAATAATGACTGATAGAAGAAGTGAGGTTATACAAGTGAAAAACCACAATAACAGAATTTTGGTACGTATTGTACCATCGCTAAATTTGACTAAATAAAAAGATATCGCCGATACATAAGACATGGCCAAATGCTATCATCTTTATAATTATTAAGTTTAAACATGCATAGAATTGGTATTCCAATATTGACCAATATCATGGCATTGAGCAATGTCTTGAATTGACAAAATTGGTCGATGGTGCAATATGCAAGTACCAAAATTTCTAACATTTAGATTAGCTGGCACTTACGTATTAAGGTAATTGCAGCCAAATTTGCACCACTCTAATTATGCCATTTTCCGCCAAAAATCTAGGTGTGCGACTGTTCGTTTTTTTTTAAAATAAAATGCATAAGAATCATTGTTTATTTGATATGGCACAATTCACTTGGTGCAATTTTTACTACAGTTATATTAATAAGCGAGTACCAATTTGTTGATCAGATATCAATTACAAGCATGTAAAATTTTTATATAGTCTAAAGTTCTCATATTTTAATCTACATTAAATGAAATACATCGACAATATTTTAAGCTTATGATTTCCAGAGATAATAATACTAAAAGGTCTATTTTTAAAAAATACCCAAGCCAACTTGAAATTTCAATACTGACTTCACTTTTAATATTGCGTAACAATACACATTTATTGTTGGAAGCTTCCCTACATTTCATAAAAATCTTTAAAATGTCCTCAAATCCTCAAGAGAAAAAACTGCTTTTAACTTAATACTACTTAACTTTATACTTACAAAGTACATAAAACAAAAGAGAAAGAAAATTTTTGATAGATTAAAAAATCCGAGGTAATCTTAGAAATTGCAAGTAAAATTTCCATTTTTTTTTTTTTTTTAGATATTAATTCAAGAACAAGTAAACAAATAGATAATTTTTAAAACTCAAAATGTTATTAAATTTATTTGATAATTTACTTTAATTCCATTACTCCAAACTAAAATGAGAAAGACATTAATTTCACTAATAAAAATTAAAGACTTTTTAATTAATACTATTCCCTTTACAAATTTTGTCCCTTTTTTTATAAAATTCCAAAATCACAGAACAAAAACTAGAAATTAATAAACAGATAATATATTACACAGTTCTTTTCTATCTGATTGCAACACTCTTCATACTTGCTATAACATTAAACTTGGTGTGAGATTTTATTACTAAAAAAACAAAAATCTTACCTTTGCTAGACGAGCTCTTTTTATCAAATCATTAAGTTTTCGTAAAGCAGCATTTCGAGGTAAACTTTGCAAATCTTGGAATAAATCCTGTTCCTCTGCCTCAAATAATTTTCTATTATAATCAAATCTTAGTGGCTGGTCCCAAAATGATCCCAAGTAAACTCTAGCTACTTCTGGAGTATTTAAAACTTTCCCTAAAGACCACATGAGTGCTCCATATACTCTCATTAGTTGTTGATGATCTATCATATCTGCCTTATTGAGAATAATTCGAATCTTATCATCATGTCCTCTAAGTGCTTCAATACTTCTTCTAAATTCATCAGATATATCTAATTTATGGGCATCAAAGAGGAGAATTATTCGATCAACTCTCTCTGCGAACCATTCTAAAACTCCAGCAAAGTCATAACCTCTGTCCACTCTTTGCTTTTCTCCAGACAAAATACCTGGCGTGTCGACGATTGTTATACTTTGCAGGACATCACAATTCACTAGGGAACATTGCAATCGATTCAGAAATGCATTACCAAATTTTGACAGCGGGCGGAACTGCTTTTTGGGATCAACAACCAATGCATTTCCTGGTATGACAGTTTCTTGTTGACCATGCATTACCGCAATGAAACGATCGGTTGTTGGCTCGGGACCGATTCGTATACCAGGAAAATCTTTTTCTAATAAGTACTTGATGAATGTTGTCTTACCAGTTGAATACTGACCCACAAGAAGTATCATGGGCTTAGCATCGAAATCCGGATCATCAAGCGGCGGTGAGTGGAATTCATGAAATAAATAGTGTTCCTCTAAAGGAAGTATTTTACTTTTATAAATCTTCCTAAGCCCATCAACTACTGTGTTATAAAGTTCCGGCTCTCTCCGACGCCCTTCATCTTTGCTCAACCAACTAAACATCTTCACCGACTAGCAGTCAAATAAAATACAACACTTTGATACGCACACTACGGAGAGCTCAACACAGTTGTGAGAGTTAACAAATTCGATTTCACTGTAGCGACAACGACGACACTTAAAATGTAGTTGAAGTTACAGTAGGAAACTTATCAAAACGATACACTGAAAATAAATAACTCTCGTACCCAAACGATTTATAAATTCGGAATTTAATTTAAAGGAATTAATACATAATACCATTTCTTTTATGATTTTAGTAGTTTTCATTATTTTTAATCTAGTTAATAATGCAATAAATCAATCATAAGTAGTTTTTAAATGTTTACTCTTTTAAAGAAAGTTATAAAAATGTGGAATTCCTTCTAATTGTATCGAAAAACCTTATTAGATTATGATAAGAACAAATATAGCCTCATATACATCATATATTTTCCATAGACATCCTTTGTATTT
>BMAO01033524.1:0-25162 GCA_019973975.1 Trichonephila clavata
AAATTTCCAAGGGATGAAGATATTCACTCGGTAAAAGCCCATGCAACGCCGGGCTAAGCGGAGAGGAAAGAAATAAAGATATCAAAGTAATTTTGAAAAATAATATTGTAAGGATGAATTTGTGAAAATTGAGGGAATATTAACGTCCCAATGTTCAGCTATACGAGGCCTTTTGGGGACGGTGCGCGTAATTTTTAACTATGGTCAAGTGACGTGGACGACACCTGAGCTGGCACCCCCTCTCCTTACTACCACACCACACCAACGGGAGGACGTTCGTGCTCTCGACAGATTTTAAGTGCATCTTTCCCCTACACGGCGGGTCTTCAGTGGTACTAGAATCGAGAATTTGTGAAGAGAAGGGAAAATGTTAAGCAACAAAGCCATGACACGCACTCACGGGTCATGCACTCACATCGTACGCGTCAAACCCACACCAGTTGGCGTTAGAATAAAAGGAGGAAATTAACATGAGGATTAAGTTATACCCACGGTAACAGCCCGTGCAACGCCGGGCCATGAAAGCTAGTCTTACACTATTAAAATTCGAAGGTAAACAAACGTATCTATCTATCTATCTATGTATGTATATGCGTCTATCTTCTCAGGAACGGCACCACACAGAAAGTCGCGGAAGGTACCAAAAGATCGGGAATTTTCCGGGGAAGCCGTATTGCCTATTTATATTCCGATATTGTAATTAGTTAAAAAGATATTAATTAAAAACCTTAAAACGCCTAATTGTTTTACTCCTGCCGGTTGTTTACTTGGCGGAACTTCCCTTCCGTTTCGGACGAGCGGTAATCTTACGTTTTCCACCATATTAAAATTGTCATCTACTTTTCGGTGTCGAAATGAGACAAAAAATTATTACAGAATCGAAAAGATCATTTATTTCGCCACGACACGGTATAATTTTTTTTTGTGAAATAACGGTATTTTCTATTTTTTTAGAATTTTTTAAAATAGTGTTAAAACTAATGCGTTTTTATGAAAATTATTTCTAAATTGTTGGGTATGAATTATTTTTGTGTTATTAAATCGATATTCAACACTAATTAACTTCAAGCCTTTTTCTTTTAGATCCATTCATTTAAAAAGTAAAATTTCCAAAACTTTTTTTTTAAAGAATTTTTAAAAAGTAGTCTTAATTTTTACTTCACATTGCATAACTTCGTCATTTTTGAAGATAATCTCGCAAAACCTTTTTTCCGTGTGTACAGTAATATTATCCGTATCATATACGAAGATTGAAAAAATTGCTCCAAAATTACGGATTTAAAAAAAAAATTGTGATTTTCGTAAACTTATGTTTTTTTTTTAGAAATAAATTAAAAAAGTACTAATTTGTACATTTTTTATTTCAAAGTAAGTTATTTTTGCAAATAGTTGGTGATGTTTGAGAGCATTAACGTAAAAATTACGCCCTTAAAATGAAGGTAATGATTTTTTAAAATAATTTAAAATACGCGATTTTACATTTAGCCAAACATTGCTTAACTGTCTTGTGGCGGAGTGCTCAGAGCTCTCGCTACACTCAAGACTATAACTGCTGCACTGCTGTGCGTGGTCAATGCAAAGGAGGGTGTACGCCTCGCAGAAACCCGCCGGTCGCTCTTTTCATACTTGTTTTAAATTTTTTCTGCTACTGGACATTGCGTCGCCACACATTACTTTTCGTATTATTAAATCGATATTCTACACTAATTAACTTCAAGCCTTTCTCTTTTAGATCCATTCATTTAAAAAATAAAATTCCCAAAACTTTTTTTTTAAAGAATTTTTAAAAAGTAGTCTCATTTTTTCCTTCGCATTGAATAACTTCTTCAATGATTGAATTCACTTGCTGTATCCCCACTGATCTGAAATTTACTTCATTTTCAGTGCTGCCATTATGTAAGCAAATGGTATGTCACAATTAATTGCTAAATGAGCAATTTTAATCATTTTTATTAGAAAATAATTAATAAGTTAGTTTTTTATAATATACTTTTTTTCGTAGATACGTGTTTAAATAATTTAATTAACCCAGAGTGGAATGAAAACTATAAAATTAAAATTAAAAAAATTAAATGTTTTTATCAAATAGTATTCTTTTTTTTTTAATGTTTTTTTCAGTGAATGTTAGCATATAACTAGGTTTTCCCCCAAAAGTGGATTTTTAACTCTTACATATGTTTAATCAAACACCCAAACGTTTCAAGAATAACCTGTAGAATTTTTTTTATTAGTATTTATTGATAATGGATTTAAATTAATATATTTTTTTAAAATCAAAGGAATGTTTCTATTATTTTATTATTAAATTAATTATTTGTTAATAAAAATTATATCGCCTATTATTTAGGATAAAAATACGTTCTAGAGAGACATTTTAAAGCTAACTGTAAGTAACGATTGATTGATTAATGAAAACCTGAAAATTATTTTATTATTTTAGATTCCTAAAAACTATATATTATAAAATAAATGGTTTTTTTAAAAATCAAGCATCAGAATAGTTTTATGAGTTTTTATGAACATTATTTCTAAATCGTTGCGTATGAATTTATTTTCGTGTTATTAAATCGATATTCTACACTAAGTAACTTCAAGCCTTTCTCTTTTAGATCCATTCATTTAAAAAATAAAATGACCAAAACTTTTTTCTGCGATTTTTTAAATATTAGACCAAATTTTTTTTTTACTCAACGTTGAAGAACTTCGTTATTTATTAAAATTATCGCACGAAACTTTTTTTTCGTGTGTAAAAAAATATCATCTGTAATCTGTACGAAGATTGAAAAAATTGCTTAAAAATTACGGATTTTAAATTTTTTTTTGTGATTTTCGTAAAGTACCGTTTTTGCGATCATGAAAAGTTTAAAAAACCACTGGGAAGATTTTTTGAGTTTTTTGCGCATGCGCGGTAGAATTAGTGAAGGTCAATGTTACGTTTCAGTTTTTGAACGAATTATAATAAAACACTCAAAATACTTAAATTAATCATTTAATAATTTCTTCATTGAAGAAAGATAATTGCATGAAACTTTTTACCCGTGTGTCGAACATTTCAAAATATCCTCTTAATTTTTCTTCAAGATTTAAAGTAGTACTGAAATTTTGTAATTTGAAAAAATTTCAACTTTTCTTTCTTTTTTCAACATACAATTATTTTTAAGAAATCTACGTTTTCATTTCGGAGGGCTAAAAAATTGCAACGAAAGAATTCAAAAGTGAGTGAGTGATTTTTAAAGTCGCACTGTTCACCTACTCTAGGGTTTTTGGTGACGGACATTGAATTTTCAACCATGGTCAAGTGACGAGGACGACACCTGAGCATTCACCCTTCTCTCCTAATTACCACACCAACACAAGAACAAATTTCGAAAAAGGGAGTTTTAATGACATAGTTAAAGAAATTACTGACAACGCGCGCATACACACACATAAGTGCTATCGACATGAGGGAAAAAGGAAATTCCCCTGGGGATTATATATATATAAGTTATTCACTCGGTAAAAGCCCGTGCAACGCCGGGCCTGGGGAGAGGAAAGAAACAAAGAAGTCAAAGTAATTTCGAAAAATATTATAGTTATAGTTTTGTATTTTATAAATATCGATGAATTTAAAAGAAAATGATTTTTAAAGAGTTCATTGATATTTAGAATCAGTGATTAAAAAAATAAAATGCCGAAAACTATCTTTTTTTTTTTAGAATTTAAAAAAAACTTTTTTTTTAGAAAACAAAGATATTTTGCATATTTTATGATTTTTTTCTAAAATGAATCAACATCGTTACTCTTAAATAAAAATGATTTTTAAAACTTTTAGAATCAGTGATTTTAAAAAAAAGCCAAAAACTTTTTTGAACAAATTTTAATAAAACACTCAAAATACTTAAATCAATCATTTAATAATTTCTTCTTTTATAAAGGTAATTGCATGAAACTTTTTTCCCCCGAGTCGAATATTTCAAAAGATCCTCACAATTTTATTCCAAGAATTAAAATAGTAGTGAAATTTTGTAATTTGAAAAATTTATACTTTGTCTTTTTTTCAGCATACAACTATTTTTAAAAAGGCTAAATTTTCGTTTCCGGGGGAAAAAAATTGCAACGAAAGAATTGGAAAGTAAGTGGGTGATTTTTAAAGTCGCCATGTTTGCCTATTCGAGGGTTTTTGGTGACGGACGTTGAAATTTTCAACCATGCTCAAGTGACGAGGACGACACCTGAGCTTTCACCCATCTTTAATAATTACCACACCACACCAACGCAAGAACAAATTTCGAAAAAGTGAGTTTTTATGACATAGTTAAAGAAATCACTCACATCGCGCGCATACACACACATACACAAGTGCTATCGGCCTGAGGGAAACACGAAATTTCCAAGGGGATGAAGATATTCACTCGGTAAAAGCCCATGCAACGCCGGGCTAAGCGGAGAGGAAAGAAATAAAGATATCAAAGTAATTTTGAAAAATAATATTGTAAGGGATGAATTTGTGAAAATTGAGGGAATATTAACGTCCCAATGTTCAGCTACACGAGGCCTTTTGGGGACGGTCCGCGTAATTTTTAACCATGGTCAAGTGACGCGGACGACAGCTGAGCTGGCACCCCCTCTCCTTACTACCACACCACACCAACGGGAGGACGTTCGTGCTCTCGACAGATTTTAAGTGCATCTTTCCCCTACACGGCGGGTCTTCAGTGGTAATAGAATCGAGAATTTGTGAAGAGAAGGGAAAATGTTAAGCAACAAAGCCATGACACGCACTCACGGGTCATGCACTCACATCGTACGCGTCAAACCCACACCAGTTGGCGTTAGAATAAAAGGAGGAAATTAACATGAGGATTAAGTTATACCCACGGTAACAGCCCGTGCAACGCCGGGCCATGAAAGCTAGTCTTACACTATTAAAATTCGAAGGTAAACAAACGTATCTATCTATCTATCTATCTGTCTATGTATGTGCATCTATCTTCTCACGAACCGCACCACGCAGAAAGTCGCGGAAGGTACCAAAAGATCGGGAATTTTCCGGGGAAGCCGTATTGCCCATTTATATTCCGATATTGTAATTAGTTGAAAAGATATTAATTAAAAACCTTAAAATGCCTAATTGTTTTACTCTTGCCTGTTGTTTACTTGGCGGAACTTCCTTCCGTTTCGGCCGAGCGGTAATCTTACGTTTTCCACCATATTAAAATTGTCATCTAATTTTCGGTGTCAAAATGAGACAAAAAATAATTACAGAATCGGAAAGATCATTTATTTCGCCACGACGCGGTATAATTTGTTTTGTAAAATAACGATATTTTCTATTTTTTTCGAATTTTTTAAAATAGTGTTAAAACTGATGCGTTTTTATGAATATTATTTCTAAATTGTTGGGTATGAATTACTTTTCGTGTTATTAAATCGATATTCTATACTAATTAACTTCAAGCCTTTCTCTTTTAGATCCATTAAATTAAAAAATAAAATTTTAAAAACGTTTTTTTTTAAAGAATTTTTAAAAAGTAGTCTTAATTTTTACTTCACATTGAATAACTTCGTCATTTATGAAGGTAATCTCACAAAATATTTTTTCCGTGTGTACAGTAATATTATCCGTAACATATACGAAGATTGAAAAAATTGCTTCAAAATTACGGATCCTCTCAATTAAAAATTAAATTCAATTTGAACCTCCAATTCATTAGTATTGCCTATTTTCACTTCTGCTACAGGGCTCGATAGCGTGGTTGTCTAGAGCGCGTCGCTTTCGCAAAACATCTAATTCTTTCTTGTGTCTAGGTTCGAATGTACAGAATATGATTTTGTTCGTTTCTGCTTATTTTTCCCGCGTAAATTAATTTTACTGATAAATACTTATTTTAACATGATCCTCTGTTATTTTAATGTACTTTTCATTTTTTTTTTTTTTTTTTTTTTTTGCCTTCAAAAAGTTTTTTTTTTCTGATTTTTAATCATTCAAAGTAATTTCTATCTTTTTCAACAATTCGATTTTGTTCATTTCTGCTTATTTTTCCCACCCGTAAATTAATTCTCTCTTCTTCAATGATTGAATTCACTTGCTGCATCCCCACTGATCTGAAATTTGCTTCATTTTCAGTGCTGCCATTATGTAAGCAAATGTATGTCACAATTAATTGCTAAATGAGCAATTTTAATCAATTTTATTAAAAATAATTAATAAGTTAGTTTTGTATAATATTATTTTTTCACAGATACGTGTTTAAATAATTTTAACACAGAGTGGAATGAAAAACTATAAAATTAAAATTAAAAAAATTAAATGTTTTTATCAAATAGTATTTTTTTTCTTTTTGAATGTTTTTTTCAGTGAATGTTAGCATATAACTATGTTTTCCCCCAAAAGTGGATTTTTAACAGTTATATATGTTTAATCAAACATCCAAACGTTTCAAGAGCTATCTGTAGATTTTCTTTATTAGTATTTATTGATAATGGATTTAATTTAATATATTTTTTTAAAATTAAAATGCATTCAATGCATTTCTGAGATTCATTTAAAATATTTATCAGTATCGAAATTTTTGTTCTCTTTCATAAAACTTATAGTTTACTTTAAAATAATGCGCAATTGCATGTTACTCCCCCCCCTGTGTCGAATATTTCAAAAAATTCTCACAATTTTACTTCAAGAATTAAAATAGTAGTGAAATTTTGTTATTTGAAAAATTTATACTTTCTGTTCTTTTTTCAGCATACAACTATTTTTAAAAATGCTACAGTTTCGTTTCCGGGAAAAAACTATCTTTCTTTAAAGAATTTTATGGAAAAAAAACAACTTTTTTTTTTACAAAACAATGCTGTTTTGCATATTTTATGATTTTTTCTCATATGAATCAATATCGTTGCATTTATATAAAAATGATTTTTGAAACTTTCAGAATCAGTGATTTAAAAAATAAAAAGCCGAAAACTAATTTGAACGAATTTTAATAAAACACTCAAAATACTTAAATCAATCATTTAATAAATTCTTCATTCGTAAAGATAATTGCATGAAACTATTTTTCCGTGTGTCGAACATTTCAAAAACTCCTCACAATTTTACTTCAAGATTTAAAATAGTAGTGAAATTTTGTAATTTTAAAAATTTCTACTTCTCTGTCTTTTTTCAACATACAACTTTTTTTAAAAAAGCTACATTCGTTTCCGGGGCCTAAAAAATTGCAACAAAAGAATTGAAATGTGAGGGATTTTTAAAAAGTGGCACTGTTCACCTACTCCAGAGTTTTTTGGCGACGGACTTCGAAATTTTCAATTTAAAACTTTTAGAATCAGTGGTTTTAAATAAAAGCCAAAACCGTTTTTGAACAAATTTTAATAAAACACTCAAAATACATAAATCAATCATTTAATAATTTCTTCTTTTATAAGGCCCGTTTACATGGACGAAAATTGCCGGCAATATACCGGCATGGATCCTCTTTCGAGGCGTTTACATGACGACCCGGCAAAATGCCTGGTAGAAAAGAAGGTTTGATTTTTGTACCCGCAATAGGGGTAAAATGCGGGAACGTTTTCTAATTTTCCCATGATGCATTGCGCCAGCTCTTTATTTATTCAAAGATGGCTGCTGTTGTGGATTGCGAGCGTTCGTGTACAGAAGAAATTCAGCTCAGAATACTATTTTGAATGCTGTGTATTGATAGTTTTATTTCAAATATTTGTTTAAATCATATGCAGTTTAGTATTTCATTCTTTAAATATTGGTATAGCTAGAATGATTCTTGAAAATTGTATATTGAATTATTTAATATTTTCTCCATGTGTATATAGTTATACGAAATTTTTTAGTTTTTGACTTAATTTATTGTGTGTTGCTCTCTTTTAATTCTTGCTTACTTCAAGCGTTAATAAATAGCTTGATTAGTATATTATAAAAAAGTTAGAAAATTTATAATGTATACTTTCCTTGCCAATGTTTAAATTTTTTATAATGAAACCTCTTTTTATCTTTTCTCAAATTTCAGGATATTTTGTAAAAGTGTTATTTTTTATTAGTGCGTTGAAATATGTTATAATGTTTAATTATTTAATTTGTGTGTTGTTTTTAAATTTGATTGTGCTAGAAGCCTAGTAATGCTTGAATTTAAAATTTAATTGTGCTAGAAGCCTAGAAATGCTTGAATTTAAAATTTAATTGTGCTAGAAGCCTAGAAATGCTTGAATTTAAAATTTTATTGCTTCATGAAAATGTTATGAAACCTCTGGTTCATCAAGGGGCAGGATGTTGTGAATTATATTGACCAGGTGGTCTGAGTCCTGTTTTTTTCCCCACAGGAAATGTTAATTTCCTTCAAGTTATCAAAAACTTCACTCATATCAAATGTATCAACAAGCTAGTTATAATAGAAGTATTTTAACTGGAATGCAAAATATTTTTTTCCCTAAAATAAAAGTATTAAGAACCTAATTTTATGAAATAAGAATTATTACTTTGCATGTATGTTTCCAATATTTTAATAAGATGATACATATACTTTAAGACATTAGTTTTTGAGATTAATTTGAAATTATTACAATATAATTCTTATGGATGTACACAATAAAATTATATTTTTTTGTTATTTTTCCTGATTTATCTTATTGAGTGTTTCCATATAAGTAAAAAAATAGTACTATCTTTTTATTAAATAAATAACTCCATAGGGGTGTAGTGAAAAAAAAAATTTTACTTTGAAAATTGATTAAAATGTGATATAACCAATAAATAGAATTAACTGTTTTATATTCACATTCCCATGAATTTATGAGGATAAGAGCTTAAAAAGAAAATTTATTTTTTCTAAAATCTTCAAATTTAGTCCATTTACTTTTTGTTATTAAAGCGAATCATGATTTACTGAACCAAAAGATATCCTTTTATATACATATTGAATTGAATGGGCAAGTACAAAATTATTTTTTAAAAGTAGGCTAAATATTACTTTTTTTCTCCTCGAAGGGTTAAATAATCCCTCAATTATGAAACATACTATTAACAAGTTCTTATGAAAATATTGTACATTAAGGAAAATACACACTTTCTTGCAAACAAAAGTTAATTTAGCTTTTTAATTAAAGTTGGTTAATATGAAAATTTTGATTAATAATTAGGAATTCCTCTGAGATTGAAATGAAATAGCTTTTAACATCATTTAAAGGTTTTGGGCATCTGAAATAATCTGACAACAAACAAACATTTGATATGTTTTATAGTCTGACTTCCTTTATAATTATTACCCTTCAAAAGGTTTGAACTTTTTAAAGAAATGTTTGTCTCCAACATTCAAAAAGAAAGAAATTTGACTTTTTTGTATAAATTAAGAAACATGTTTAAAGAAATATGCTTTTTAATAAAATTATTTATAGTAGATTGAATTAAATTGTTTTCACGAAAATTCTTATTAGACAGTAGTTTTATTTAATAATCAAATTCATTTTAATATACATCATTTATTGACACTTAATTTTAACATTACATGAATGCACTATAAGTGAATAAAGCATTTCATGATATGGTATATAAATCAGACTGTGGATGTAACACTATACTATAAGGGCAAATCGAGGATCTAACTGCAAAAATTCAACGTGCATAATACCTTGTACAATTAGCACATCTCGATTTTTATCTTATTGATAATATCTAATAAATCTCTCTGGAAATCTTATGGAAAGCTTTTTCAATTTATTTACAACAAAAAAGTATTAATTTTAAAAATATTTACAAAGAGTATTAAATGTCATTAACCCAAACAAATAAAAGGATACAATAAAAAAAATTAAAGAAAATCATCTCCTAATCAAAGATTAAAAAGCGAAAATAGGTCAAATTATGCAGAATTTCTAAAATTTTCACTTTATATATATCATTAAGTTTATGACATAAAAACTTGAATTTTTAAACACCTAATGTAATTAATAGTAAAGAAAAATTTTAAAAACATTTGTATCTTAAAAGTTTCTGCGAATTTTATTTACTCTAATCACTATCAAAATTAATTTTATCAAATCAATGCTTTTTTCATATACATTTACAAAAGTAAGATCTGAAAAGATCTTCCCTTGTTTACAAAGAAATTAATGGCAAAAACTAGTCTTAATACATTACTGATGACAAATTAATTCCCAATGAAATGAGTTTCAGTTGAGCTGAAACATCTATACCACATAAAAGTTTTAAGACCTAGATGCATTTTAGCTTCTTTATATTCCATATTGGATTGCTTCAGAGCAATCACACAGCTCATGAAGTAAATATTGAGAAATTGCCCTTTTCTCTTAATTCATGTAACTGAAATTCTACAAGAAAAATCTATTCTACAGCTTCACAAAAGTATACATAGTAAAAATACTCACAAAAAAGAAATTTCATGAAAATTTTTATCTTAAAATGTGTTGCTTTTGAGAGGAGAGGAGGCTTTATTCTCAAATTAAAAAAAAATGTATGAATTAATAGTATACAATAATTTTAACTTAGTAAAAAACAGGGAAATAATCTTTAAATTCAAAGGACAAGTAATTGGGTTGTTTTTGGTTGTAGTTCTTGAAAAATAAGCCTATTCAAAGTGGTAAGGACATAAAAAACAGTGAGGAGATGTTTAAAATCTTTATGCTCATCATTATTATCCACGTTTATAAAACACTCGCATTTTTACCAGGATATTAAACAAAAGATTTTTTTCCTACAATCATCTTATCTTTTACTGTAATCGAGCAACCATATACATTTAAATAGGAAATTTTAGTGGGTATATTGCAAAAGTGCAAGAGCAAAATAGTCATCGCAATAATAGTAAACAAAAAAATGTTGTGCTTGTTTGGCGGTAAGTAAACGAAAACATAATCACATGTTCTCTTCATGATAATCGCGCTAAAAATTCTGGTTGTTTCTATGGTTACATTGTATAGTCACGTGAATCTATCAATCAATCACCAGATTCTAATATATACCGGGCTGAAAAAAAATACCGGTAAAAAGACGGCTTTTCTCCCCAATTCCAAATTGCCGGCATTTTGGCGGCTTGCATGTAAACGGGCCTATAAAGGTAATTGCATGAAACTTTTTTCCCCCGAGTCGAATATTTCAAAAAATCCTCACAATTTTACTCCAAGAATTAAAATAGTAGTGAAATTTTGTAATTTGAAATTCTCACAATTTTACTTCAAGAATTAAAATAGTAGTGAAATTTTGTAATTTGAAAAATTTATACTTTCTGTTCTTTTTTCAGCACACAACTATTTTTAAAAATGCTACAGTTTCGTTTCCGGTAAAAAACTATCTTTCTTTAAAGAATTTTATAGAAAAAAAACAACTTTTTTTTTTTTACAAAATAATGCTGTTTTGCATATTTTATGATTTTTTCTCATATGAATCAATATCGTTGCATTTATATAAAAATGATTTTTAAAACTTTCAGAATCAGTGATTTAAAAAATAAAAAGCCGAAAACTTTTTTGAACGAATTGTAATAAAACACTCAAAATATTTAAATCAATCATTTAATAATTCCTTCATTGAAAAAAAAAATGCATGAAATTTTTTCCCGTGTGTCGATTTCGCTTAAAAATTACGGATTTTAAAGATTTTTTTCTTGATTTTCGTAAAATAAAGTTTTTGCGAGAAATAATATAAGCATTATTTTTGTAACCTTTTTTCTTCAAAAATTATTGTTGTTTCCAATCAATATGTGAAAACTTGGAATTTTCAATTAAAAATTGAGCCCTCAAAAATAATGAAAACTTGAAAGATATTCTAAAGGCTTTGCGCATGCGCGGGAATCATTATTATTCCCCCCCCCCCCTGTTTAACGCTCAGTGGCCAAGGTCAAACTTGCTGTTGCAATATTTTTTCAGTTATTGAAATGTGAGTGAGGGATTTTTAAAAGTCGCACTGTTCACCTACTCCAGAGTTTTTTGGCGACGGACTTCGAAATTTTCAATTTAGAACTTTTAGAATCAGTGATTTAAAAAAAAAGCCAAAAACTTTTTTGAACAAATTTTAATAAAACACTCAAAATACTTTGATAATTTCTTCTTATATAAAGGTAATTGCATGAAACTTTTTTCCCCCGAGTCGAATATTTAAAAAAATCCTCACAATTTTACTCCAAGAATTAAAATAGTAGTGAAATTTTGTAATTTTAAAAATTTATACTTTCTGTCTTTTTTTCAGCATACAACTATTTTTAAAAAGACTACATTTTCGTTTCCGGGAAATAAAAAATTGCAACGAAAGAATTGGAAAGTGAGTGGGTGATTTTAAAATTCACCCTGTTTGCCTATTCGAAAATTTTTGGTGACAGACCTCGAAATTTTCAACCATTCTCAAGTGACGAGAACGACACCTGAGCTTTCACCTATCTTTAATAATTACCACACCACACCAATGCAAGAACAAATTTCGAAAAAGGGAGTTTTTATGACATAGTTAAAGAAATCACGCACATCGCGCGCATACACACACACACAAGTGCTATCGGCCTGAGGGAAACACGAAATTTCCATGGAGATGAAATTATTCACTCAAGAAAAGGAAAGAATTGGAAAGTGAGTGGGTTATTTTTAAATTCGAACTGTTTGCCTATTCAAGGGTTTTTGGTGACGGACCTCGAAATTTTCAACCATGCTCAAGTGACGAGGACCACACCTGAGCATTCACCAATCTTTAAGAATTACCACATCACACCAACGCAAGAACAAATTTCGAAAAAGGGAGTTTTAATGACATAGTTAAAGAAATCACTCACATCGCCCACATAAGAGCTATCGGCCTGAGGGAAACACGAAATTTCCATGGGGATGAAGTTATTCACTCGGTAAAAGCCCGTGCAACGCAGGGCTAAGCGGAGAGGAAAGAAACAAAGAAATCAAAGGAATTTCGAAAAATAATATTGGAAGTGTTGAATTTGTGACGAGAAGGGAAAATGTTAAGCGACAAAGACATGACACGCACTCACGGGTCATGGACTCACATCGTACGCGGCAAAACCACACAAAAGAGTTGGCGTCAGAAAGAAAGGAGGAAATTAACATGGGAATTAAATTATACCCTCGGTATAAGCCCGTGCAACGCCGGGCCATGAAAGCTAGTCTTACACTATTAAAATTCGAAGGTAAGCAAACGTATCTATCTATCTATCTATGTATGCATGTATGTGTTTCTATCTTCTCACGAACCGCACCACGCAGAAAGTCGCGGAAGGTACCAAAAGATCGGGAATTTTCCGGGGAAGCCGTATTGCCCATTTATATTCCGATATTGTAATTAGTTAAAAAGATATTAATTAAAAACCTTAAAACGCCTAATTGTTCTACTTCTGCCGGTTGTTTACTTGGCGGAACTTCCCTTCCGTTTCGGCCGAGCGGTAATCTTACGTTTTCCACCATATTAAAATTGTCATCTAATTTTCAGTGTCGACATTAGACAAAAAATAATTACAGAATCGGAAAGATCATTTATTTCGCCACGACACGGTATAATTTGTTTTGTAAAATAACGATTTTTTCTATTTTTTTCGAATTTTTTAAAATAGTGTTAAAACAGATGCGTTTTTATGAAAATTATTTCTAATTGTTGGGTATGAATTACTTTTCGTGTTATTAAATCGATATTCTACACTAATTAACTTCAAGCCTTTCTCTTTTAGATCCCTTCATTTAAAAAATAAAATTCCCAAAACTTTTTTTAAAAAGAATTTTTAAAAAGTAGTTTTAATTTTTACTTCACATTGAATAACTTCGTCATTTATGAAGATAATCTCACAAAATCTTTTTTCCTTGTGTACAGTAATATTATCCGTAACATATACGAAGACTGAAAAAATTGCTTCAAAATTACGGATTTAAAAAAAAAATATGATTTTCGTAAACTTATATTTTTATGAGAAATAAATTAAAAAGTAGTAATTTGTACATTTTTTATTTCAAAGTACGTTATTTTCGCAAATAGTTGGTGATGTTTGAGAGCATTAACGTAAAAATTATGCCCTTAAAATGAAGGTAATGATTTTTAAAATAATTTAAAATACGCGATTTTACATTTACCAAACATTGGCGTCGTAAATTAGCTTTGCTCCAAAGACTTCTGACATGTTTGGCCTTCGACCGCATCTAACTCAAGGGTTACACTAAAAAAATTCTGTCTTAAACAGGGGGAAATCAGTAACTTTGGCGAATAAAAAAAAAATGCGAGTGAAAAAATTACTTTTTTGTCCTCCCATTCATTATTGTTGCCTATTTTCATTTTTCGCTACGGGTCCCGGTAGCGCAGTCGGTAGCGCTTCGCTTCTCTCATTTACACCGTAAAGCAGATCGTGTCTCTGCGAGTTCGATTCGTGGATGAGATCTCTTTTTCATTTCTGCTTATTTTTCAAACGTAAATTAATTTTACTGATAAATACTTATTTTAACATAATCCTCTGTTATTTTAATGTACTTTACATTTTTTTTATTTTTATTTTTGCTTTCAGAAAGGTTTTTTTCTGATTTTTAATCATTCAAAGTAATTTCTATCTTTTTCAACAATTCGATTTTGTTCATTTCTGCTTATTTTTCCCACCCGTAAATTAATTCTCTCTTCTTCAATGATTGAATTCACTTGCTGCATCCCCACTGATCTGAAATTTACTTATTTTCAGTGCTGCCATTATGTAAGCAAATGGTATGTCACAATTAATTGGTAAATGAGCATTGTTAATCAATTTTATTAAAAATAATTAATAAGTTAGTTTTGTATAATATTATTTTTTTCACAGATACGTGTTTAAATAATTTTAACACAGAGTGGAATGAAAAACTATAAAATTAAAATTAAAAAAATTAAATATTTTTATCAAATAGTATTTTTTTCTTTTTGAATGTTTTTTTCAGTGAATGTTAGCATATAACTATGTTTTCACCCAAAAGTGGATTTTTAACAGTTATATATGTTTAATCAAACATCCAAACGTTTCAAGAGAGCTATCTGTAGATTTTTTTATGAGTATTTATTGATAATGGATTTAATTTAATATATTTTTTTAAAATTAAAATGCATTCAATGCATTTCTGAGATTCATTTAAAATATTTATCAGTATCGAAATTTTTGTTCTCTTTCATAAAACTTATAGTTTACTTTAAAATATTGCGCAATTGCATGAAACTTTTTTCCCCCGTGTCGAATATTTCAAAAAATTCTCACAATTTTACTTCAAGAATTAAAATAGTAGTGAAATTTTGTTATTTGAAAAATTTATACTTTCTGTTCTTTTTTCAGCATACAACTATTTTTAAAAATGCTACAGTTTCGTTTCCGGGAAAAAACTATCTTTCTTTAAAGAATTTTATAGAAAAAAAACAACTTTTTTTTTTTACAAAACAATGCTGTTTTGCATATTTTATGATTTTATCTCATATGAATCAATATCGTTGCGTTTATATAAAAATGATTTTTAAAACTTTCAGAATCAGTTATTTAAAAAATAAAAAGCCGAAAACTTTTTTGAACGAATTGTAATAAAACACTCAAAATATTAAATCTATCATTTAATAATTTCTTCATTGAAAAAAAAAATTGCATGAAATTTTTTCCCGTGTGTCGATTTCGCTTAAAAATTACGGATTTTAAAGATTTTTTTTGTGATTTTCGTAAAATAAAGTTTTTGCGAGAAATAATATAAGCATTATTTTTGTAACCTTTTTTCTTTAAAAATTATTGTTGTTTCCAATCAATATGTGAAAACTTGGAATTTTCAATTAAAAATTGAGCCCTCAAAAATAATGAAAACTTTAAAGACATACGCAGTCAAGGGTCATGCACTCACATCGTACGCGTCAAACCCACACCAAAGTTTTGGCGTTAGAATAAGAGGAGGAAATTAACATGGGGATAAGTTATACCCTCGGTAAAAGCCCGTGCAACGCCGGGCCATGAAAGCTAGTCTACACTATTAAAATTCGAAGGTAAACAAACGTATCTATCTATCTATGTATGTGCGTCTATCTTCTCACGAACAGCACCACGCAGAAAGTCGCGGAAGGTACCAAAAGATCGGGAATTTTCCGGGGAAGCCGTATTGCTTATTTATATTCCGATATTGTAATTAGTTAAAAAGATATTAATTAAAAACCTTAAAACGCCTAATTGTTTTACTCCTGCCGGTTGTTTACTTGGCGGAACTTCCCTTCCGTTTCGGCCGAGCGGTAATCTTACGTTTTCCACCATATTAAAATTGTCATCTAATATTCGGTGTTGAAATTAGACAAAAAATAATTACAGAATCGGAAAGACCATTTATTTCGCCACGACACGGTATAATTTTTTTTTGTAAAATAACGATATTTTCTATTTTTTTCGAATTTTTTAAAATAGTTTTAAAACTGATGCGTTTTTATGAAAATTATTTCTAAATCGTTGGGTATGAATTACTTTTCGTGTTATTAAATCGATATTCTACACTAATTAACTTCAAGCCTTTCTCTTTTAGATCCATTCATTTAAAAAATAAAATTTCCAAAACTGTTTTTTTAAATAATTTTTAGAAAGTAGTCTTAATGTTTACTTCATATTGAATAACTTCGTCATTTATGAAGATAATCTCACAAAATCTTTTTTCCTGGTGTACAGTAATATTATCCGTAACATATACGAAGATTGAAAAAATTGCTTCAAAATTACGGATTTTTTTTAAAAAAATTGTGATTTTCGTAAACTTATAATTTTCTGAGAAATAAATTAAAAAGTAGTAATTTGTACTTTTTTATTTCAAAGTACTTTATTTTTGCAAATAGTTGGTGATGTTTGAGAGCATTAACGTAAAATGTATGCCCTTAAAATGAAGGTAATGTTCTTTAAAATAATTTAAAATACGCGATTTTACATTTAGCCAAACATTGGCGTTGAAATTTAGCTTTGCGCCAAAGACAGTTGACCTGTTTCCCCTTCCACCGAATCTAACTCAAGGGTTACACTAAAAAAATTCTGCTTTAAACAGGGGGAAATCAGTAACTTTGGCGAGTAAAAAAAAAATGCGAGTGAAAAAATTACTTTGTCGTCCTCCCATTCATTATTGTTGTCTATTTACATTTTTCGCTACGGGTCCTAGTAGCACAGTCGGATAGCGCTTCGCTTCATTTACACCGTAAAGCAGATCTTGTCTCTACGAGTTCGTATCGTGGATGATCTCTTTTTTTTCATTTCTGCTAATTTTTCCCACGTAAATTAATTTTACTGATAAATACTTATTTTAACATGATCCTCTGTTATTTTAATGTACTTTTTTTTTTTTTTTGCCTTCTATAAGGTTTTTTTCTGATTTTTAATCATTCAAAGTAATTTCTATCTTTTCCAACAATTCGATTTTGTTCATTTCTGCTTATTTTTCCCACCCGTAAATTAATTCTCTCTTCTTCAATGATTGAATTCACTTGCTGCATCCCCACTGATCTGAAATTTACTTATTTTCAGTGCTGCCATTATGTAAGCAAATGGTATGTCACAATTAATTGGTAAATGAGCATTGTTAATCAATTTTATTAAAAATAATTAATAAGTTAGTTTTGTATAATATAATTTTTTTCGCAGATACGTGTTTAAATAATTTTAACACAGAGTGGAATGAAAAACTATAAAATTAAAATTAAAAAAATTAAATGTTTTTTTCAAATAGTATTATTTTCTTTTTGAAAGTTTTTTTCAGTGAATGTTAGCATATAACTAGGTTTTCCCCCAAAAGTGGATTTTTAACACTTATATATGTTTAATCAAACATCCAAACGTTTCAAGAGCTATATGTAGAATTTTTTTTATTAGTATTTATTGATAATGGATTTAAATTAATATATTTTTTTAAAATTAAAATGCATTCAATGCATTTCTGAGATTCATTTAAAATATTTATCAGTATCGAAATTTTTGTTCTCTTTCATAAAACTTATAGTTTACTTTAAAATAATGCGTAATTGCATGAAACATTTTTCCCCCCGTGTCGAATATTTCAAAAAATTCTCACAATTTTACTTCAAGAATTAAAATAGTAGTGAAATTTTTTAATTTGAAAAATTTATACTTTCTGTTCTTTTTTCAGCATACAACTATTTTTAAAAATGCTACAGTTTCGTTTCCGGGAAAAAACTAAAAAAATTAAATGTTTTTATCAGATAGTATTATTTTCTTTTTGAATGATTTTTTTCAGTGAATGTGTACTTATAACTAGGTTTTTCACATAGTGTTTTTCTTAGCAGTTACATATGTTTAATCAAACATCCAAACGTTTCAAGAGCTATCTGTAGAATTTTTTTTATTATTATTTATAGATAATGTGGATTTAAATTAATATATTTTTTAAAATCAAATGAATATTTCTATTATTTCTTATTAAATTAATTATTTGTTAATAAAAGGTATATCGCCTATTATTTTGGATAAAAATACGTTCTAGAGCCTGGAATAAATATTTGTCCTCAGTGCCAGCCTAGCGGTAGCTAGGCTTCTACTTCAGTTACACAGTATACCTAAGAAAGGGAGTAAATAAAGTGAGAATGATAGGTTCGCCTAAGCTAAAACTAGCTTCAGCGGTCAGGAGGTGGTGGGGGAGGTGGAACATAGTTTCCGTATAAACGGAAAACAGCTTTTTCGTTTCGTTCTTCAATCCGAAAAGGGGGTTTTCGTTACGTTTAACAGCATGGGGGGGGGGTGGAATTCTTAGAAATCAGGTAGTATCTTCGTTGCGCTATGAGGCAAACGGTACATGAGGTGAGGCTGGTTCATGAAGTTAGATTGAGAGCTAATCGTCGGGTTGTCATGATGATGGATTGCAGAATGGAAAGTTGAGGAAAGATTCGCTATTAGGGTGTGGATGGGTTCAACACAAAGTTCTTCGTGGAGAACAGATCTTGGGATGTACCTGGGAGCTCTGGCTATGATCGAAGCGCTTTATTTGAAGTCTTTGAATATCATTTAATTGTGTGTTACTGGCAGATCCCCAAATGGGGCATGCATACGTTAAGATGGGGCGAAGATATAGGTTTTGTAAATAAATATCCGGTTATTTAAAGAGAGTTTGGATTTCCTTCCAATCAGTACGTTCTACACAGACATTTTTAAGCTAACTGTAAGTAGCGATTGATTGATTAATGAAATAATGAAAACCTGAAAATTATTTTATTATTTTCGATTCCTAAAAATTATCTATTATTAAAAAATGATGACTTTTTTTTACTCAAGCATCAAAATAGTTTTCTTTTATTGTTTAAATTTATTATTTTTTTACTAAAGCAATATTGTTTTTGACATGTCATGAATAGAAACTTGAAGATAAATCTTATATCTGAGGGGAGAGTCAGGGGGAAAATAGTTCTACACTCAAATAAGCCACTGTAACACCGTGCAGTAGAAAGAGAACTGAAACATGTTTGACATTAGTAAGATCTGGAAGATATTTTTTTTTTCGAAAAAGGGAATTGTAGTGACGTTTATATAAAGGAATCACACACATACCAGGAACTTTGATAAAGGAAGTGAATTTCCATGGCAGTATGTTATGCATTCGAAACAAATTTTAATAAAACACTCAAAATACTTAAAACAATCATTTAATAATTTCTTCTTTTATAAAGATAATTGCATGAAACATTTTTCCCGTGTGTCGAATATTTCAAAAAATCCTCACAATTTTACTTCAATATTTAAAATAGTAGTGAAATTTGAAAAATTTCTACTTTTCTGTCTTTTTTCAACATACAACTATCTTTAAAAAGGCTACATTTTCGTTTCCGGGGACTAAAAAATTGCAACGAAAGAACTGAAAACTGAGTGAGTGATTTTTTAATTCGCACTGTTCGCCTATTCGAGGGTTATTGGCGATGGACCTCGAAATTTTCAACCATGGTCAAGTGACGAGGACGACACCTGCGCTTTCACCCATCTCTAATAATTAGAACACCACACCAACGCAAGAACAAATTTCGAAAAAGGGAGTTTTAATGACATAGTTAAAGAAATCACTCACATCGCGCACATAAGAGCTATCGGCCTGAGGGAAACACGAAATTTCCATGGGGATGAAGTTATTCACTCGGTAAAAGCCCGTGCAACGCCGGGCTAAGTGGAGAGGAAAGAAACAAAATAATCAAAGTAATTTCGAAAAATAATATTGGAAGTGTTGAATTTGTGAAGAGAAGGGAAAATGTTTAGCGACAAAGCCATGACACGCACTCACGTGTCATGCACTCACATCGTACGCGTCAAAACCACACAAAAGTGTTGGCGTCAGAAAGAAAGGAGGAAATTAACATGGGGATTAAGTTATACCCTCGGTATAAGCCCGTGCAACGCCGGGCCATGAAAGCTAGTCTTACACTATTAAAATTCGAAGGTAAACAAACGTATCTATCTATCTATCTATGTATGCATGTATGTGCGTCTATCTTCTCACGAACCGCACCACGCAGAAAGTCGCTGAAGGTACCAAAAGATCGGGAATTTTCGGGGGAAGCCGTATTGCCCATTTATATTCCGATATTGTAATTAGTTAAAAAGATATTAATTAAAAACCTTAACACGCCTAATTGATTTACTCCTGCCGGTTGTTTACTTGGCGGAACTTCCCTTCCGTTTCGGCCGAGCGGTAATCTTACGTTTTCCACCATATTAAAATTGTCATCTAATTTTCGGTGTCGAAATTAGACAAAAAATAATTACAGAATCGGAAAGATCATTTATTTCGCCACGACACGGTATAATTTTTTTTGTAAAATAACGATATTTTCTATTTTTTTCGAATTTTTTAAAATAGTGTTAAAACTGATGCGTTTTTATGAAAATTATTTCTAAATCGTTGGGTATGAATTACTTTTCGTGTTATTAAATCGATATTCTACACTAATTAACTTCAAGCCTTTCTCTTTTAGATCCATTCATTTAAAAAATAAAATTCCAAAACTTTTTTTTAAAGAATTTTTAAAAAGTAGTCTTAATTTTTACTTCACATTGAATAACTTCGTCATTTATGAAGATAATCTCACAAAATCTTTTTTCCTTGTGTACAGTAATATTATCCGTAACATATACGAAGATTGAAAAAATTGCTTCAAAATTACGGATTTAAAAAAAAAATTGTGATTTTCGTAAACTTATATTTTTCTGAGAAATAAATTAAAAAGTAGTAATTTGTACATTTTTTATTTCAAAGTACGTTATTTTTGCAAATAGTTGGTGATGTTTGAGAGCATTAACGTAAAAATTATGCCCTTAAAATGAAGGTAATGATTTTTAAAATAATTTAAAATACGCGATTTTACATTTAGCCAAACATTGGCGTCGAAATTTAGCTTTGCGCCAAAGACAGTTGACCTGTTTCGCCTTCGACCGCATCTAACTCAAGGGTTACACTAAAAAAATTCTGCCTTAAACAGGGGGAAATCAGTAACTTTGGCGAGTAAAAAAAAAAAAAATGCGAGTGAAAAAATTACTTTTTCGTCCTCCCATTCATTATTGTTGCCTATTTTCATTTTCGCTACGGGTCCCGGTAGCACAGTCGGTAGCGCTTCGCTTCATTTACACCGTAAAGCAGATCGTGTCTTTGCGAGTTCGAATCGGTGGATCTCTTTTTTTTCATTTCTGCTAATTTTTCCCACGTAAATTAATTTTACTGATAAATACTTATTTTAACATGATCCTCTGTTATTTTAATGTACTTTTCATTTTTTTTTTTTTTTTTTTGCCTTCAAAATTTTTTTTTCTGATTTTTAATCATTCAAAGTAATTTCTATCTTTTTCAACAATTCGATTTTGTTCATTTCTGCTTATTTTTCCCACCCGTAAATTAATTCTCTCTTCTTCAATGATTGAATTCACTAGCTGCATCCCCACTGATCTGAAATTTACTTCATTTTCAGTGCTGCCATTATGTAAGCAAATGGTATGTCACAATTAATTGCTAAATGAGCATTTTTAATCAATTTTATTAAAAATAATTAATAAGTTAGTTTTGTATAATATAATTTTTTTCGCAGATACGTGTTTAAATAATTTTAACACAGAGTGGAATGAAAAACTATAAAATTAAAATTAAAAAAATTAAATGTTTTTTTCAAATAGTATTATTTTCTTTTTGAATGTTTTTTTCAGTGAATGTTAGCATATAACTAGGTTTTCCCCCAAAGTGGATTTTTAACACTTATATATGTTTAATCAAACATCCAAACGTTTCAAGAGCTATCTGTAGAATTTTTTTATTAGTATTTATTGATAATGGATTTAAATTAATATATTTTTTTAAAATTAAAATGCATTCAATGCATTTCTGAGATTCATTTAAAATATTTATCAGTATCGAAATTTTTGTTCTCTTTCATAAAACTTATAGTTTACTTTAAAATAATGCGTAATTGCATGAAACTTTTTTCCCCGTGTCGAATATTTCAAAAAATTCTCACAATTTTACTTCAAGAATTAAATAGTAGTGAAATTTTTAATTTGAAAAATTTATACTTTCTGTTCTTTTTTCAGCATACAACTATTTTTAAAAATGCTACAGTTTCGTTTCCGGGAAAAAACTAAAAAAATTAAATGTTTTATCAGATAGTATTATTTTCTTTTTGAATGATTTTTTTCAGTGAATGTGTACTTATAACTAGGTTTTTCACATAGTGTTTTTCTTAGCAGTTACATATGTTTAATCAAACATCCAAACGTTTCAAGAGCTATCTGTAGAATTTTTTTTATTATTATTTATAGATAATGTGGATTTAATTAATATATTTTTTAAAATCAAATGAATATTTCTATTATTTACTTATTAAATTAATTATTTGTTAATAAAAGGTATATCGCCTATTATTTTGGATAAAAATACGTTCTAGAGCCTGGAATAAATTTTGTCCTCAGTGCCAGCCTAGCGGTAGCTAGGCTTCTACTTCAGTTACACAGTATACCTAAGAAAGGGAGTAAATAAAGTGAGAATGATAGGTTCGCCTAAGCTAAAACTAGCTTCGCGGTCAGGAGGTGGTGGGGGAGGTGGAACATAGTTTCCGTAAAACGGAAAACAGCTTTTTCGTTTCGTTCTTCAATCCGAAAAGGGGTTTTCGTTACGTTTAACAGCATGGGGGGGGGTGGAATTCTTAGAAATCAGGTAGTATCTTCGTTGCGCTATGAGGCAAACGGTACATGAGGTGAGGCTGGTTCATGAAGTTAGATTGAGAGCTAATCGTCGGGTTGTCATGATGATGGATTGCAGAATGGAAAGTTGAGGAAAGATTCGCTATTAGGGTGTGGATGGGTTCAACACAAAGTTCTTCGTGGAGAACAGATCTTGGGATGTACCTGGGAGCTCTGGCTATGACTCGAAGCGCTTTATTTTGAAGTCTTTGAATATCATTTAATTGTGTGTTACTGGCAGATCCCCAAATGGGCATGCATACGTTAAGATGGGCGAAGATAGGTTTTGAAAATAAATATCCGGTTATTTAAAGAGAGTTTGGATTTCCTTCCAATCAGTACGTTCTACAAGACATTTTTAAGCTAACTGTAAGTAGCGATTGATTGATTAATGAAAACTGAAAATTATTTTATTATTTTCGATTCCTAAAATTATCTATTATTAAAAAATGATGACTTTTTTTACTCAGCATCAAAATAGTTTTCTTTTATTGTTAAATTTATTATTTTTTTACTAAAGCAATATTGTTTTTGATATGTCATGAATAGAAACTTGAAGATAAATCTTATATCTGAGGGGAGAGTCAGGGGGAAAATAGTTCTACACTCAAATAAGCCACTGTAACACCGTGCAGTAGAAAGAGAACTGAAACCTGTTTGACATTAGTAAGATCTGGAAGATATTTTTTTTCTTTCGAAAAAGGGAATTGTAGTGACGTTTATATAAAGGAATCACACACATACCAGGAACTTTGATAAAGGAAGGTGAATTTCCATGCAGTATGTTATGCATTCGAAACAATTTTAATAAAACACTCAAAATACTTAAAACAATCATTTAATAATTTCTTCTTTTATAAAGATAATTGCATGAAACATTTTTCCGTGTGTCGAATATTTCAAAAAATCCTCACAATTTTACTTCAATATTTAAATAGTAGTGAAATTTGAAAATTTCTACTTTTCTGTCTTTTTTCAACATACAACTATCTTAAAAAGGCTACATTTTCGTTTCGGGGACTAAAAATTGCAACGAAAGAACTGAAACTGAGTGAGTGATTTTTTAATTCGCACTGTTCGCCTATTCGAGGGTTATTGGCGATGGACTCGAAATTTTCAACCATGGTCAAGTGACGAGGACGACACCTGCGCTTTCACCCATCTCTAATAATTAGAACACCACACCAACGCAAGAACAAATTTCGAAAAGGGAGTTTTAATGACATAGTTAAAGAAATCACTCACATCGCGCACATAAGAGCTATCGGCCTGAGGGAACACGAAATTTCCATGGGGATGAAGTTATTCACTCGTAAAAGCCCGTGCAACGCCGGGCTAAGCGGAGAGGAAAGAACAAAGAAATCAAAGTAATTTCGAAAATAATATTGGAAGTGTTGAATTTGTGAAGAGAAGGGAAAATGTTAAGCGACAAAGCCATGAACGCACTCACGGGTCATGCACTCACATCGTACGCGTCAAAACCACACAAAAGTGTTGGCGTCAGAAAGAAAGGAGGAAATTAACATGGGGATTAAGTTATACCCTCGTATAAGCCGTGCAACGCCGGGCCATGAAAGCTAGTCTACACTATTAAAATTCGAAGGTAAACAAACATATCTATCTAGTATCTATGTATGTATGTGCGTCTATCTTCTCACGAACGCACCACGCAGAAAGTCGCGGAAGGCTAAAAGATCGGGAATTTCCGGGGAAGCCGTATTGCCCATTTATATTCCAATATTGTAATTAGTTAAAAGATATTAATTAAAAACCTTAAAACGCCTAATTGTTTTACTCCTGCCGGTTGTTTACTTGGCGAACTTCCCTTCCGTTCGCCGAGCGGTATCTTACGTTTCCACCATATTAAAATTGTCATCTAATTTTCGGTGTCGAATAGACAAAAAATAATTACAGAATCGAAAGATCATTTATTTCGCCACGACACGGTATAATTTTTTTGTAAAATAACGATATTTTCTATTTTTTTCGAATTTTTTAAAATAGTGTTAAAA
>BMAO01033525.1:0-41465 GCA_019973975.1 Trichonephila clavata
ATATTTTTTGTATCATTTCCTGTCTATCTCAGCGGACTATTTTGTAGCTCTAAGCCAGTTGATTCCCAAAGTGGTCTATATAGACTCCCACGGGTCCATGTCAGTAAAAAAATAATTTAGGGGTCCATGGGTGTAAATGGGGTCTTACGATACTGCTCTCATTAAACCAAATCGTGACTAATTTTTAAATTTGTATTCAAGTGTAAATCAGATTTTACTTTTAAAAAAAACTTATTTACTAAATGTAATGAGGCCTCATTTGCAGTTATATTGTATTAAAACAAAGCATACATTTTATTAAAACAAGAACCATCATTTCACATACACACAGTTTTTTTCTTGCCAGAATTAAGTTAAAAGAGTATATTACTTTCTCATTTTGTCACAGACAATCCACCAGGAAGATGTTTTAACCCACGTTCAGCATTTAAATGTAAATTTTGAAATTGCCAAGAAAAAGCATATAGTAAACAAAAAATATAGCTTTGTATATTTAAAATATTGAGAAATGTTTACTTAATAAAATCCAAGCAAGAAAGGGCCCTCATTTTTTTTAGCACTAGGGCCTTTGGTTTCCTAGCTATGCCACTGCTAATAGTATTAGTTTATGCACTCACTTCCAAAAGTTAAGCACGCAGAGGAAAATGCTGATTTCCGGAAGCCAATCAGGATTGAAGAGGATGCAATTCACTGCAGAGGTAGATGGAAGTATGAAAAATATGTTAGGTAACAGCCAATCATGCTTTCATGTCAAGAAATATGCAAAAAGAGCAATCTTATAAGAAGCCAGCTTTATGAAGGGTTACAGAAGTTGATTGTAAGTGCTGATAGAAGGTGTTTAAAACTATCGTACAATTTGTTATCAAGACATACATGTTTCTACGACTTCCAAAAAACGAATGGAAAATTCTGAGCGCTGGCGTGCTGTGGGGCACATTGAAGCAGGGCAGTCGATCACAGATGTTGATCTTTCTTCAGCGTTCATCATTCTGTAATTTCACGTTTATGGAGCCAATTCCAAACCACACAGACAGTTGTCCAAAGCGGCCGCCCAAGGGTTACAACCCCCGTGAAAGATCGATATATTGCTATTGTAGCCAAGCGGAATCGCAGAGCAACCTCCACATGTGTGAAATCAATGGTTACAGCGTCCATTGGTATGGCTATGTCTGCAGCTACTGTACTCCGAAGATTACCTATTAATGGACTGTATGCCTGGGTACCTTGAGTTTGTGTTCCTCTATCCGTCCAGTCAAGAGGAGCACGATTAAAGTGGTGCCGGGAATATGGTAATTGGACTGTGTCTGACTGGGGCAATGTCATGTTTACTGATGAGTCAAGAAGAATGGCGATTGCTTAATTCTGAGGTGGTTGACCACCTAATTGAAAGCCTGGCCAGAAGGTGTAAACTTGGCATATAGATGAGGGGGAACCACATACCCTATTAATGTCCTTTTTTTCATTTTATGCTGTGTATTTTCACTTTATACATAATTCTGTTTAAGTCTCCAGTATGACATTATCTGATAACTTACAAAAAGTTAATATTGTTTTCATTTCTGTATATAATTATTGATTTTGTTTTATGTATAAATATATATGCTACTTTACTGCCAAATTTTGTGTCAATCAAAGCAGTATTTATTGATTTTTTTGCATTTCACATCTTCATGCTTAACTTTTGGAAGTGAGTGTATTTTATCTCTAACTATGCATTTCCCATTAGCTAACTTTAGTTTTGCATAATAATGTATTTTAGAATTATAAGTTATTCATAGTTAGTTACCTTATAGAAAATAAAATATTTTATTCTTTTGGGTATATTTCTCATTTGAGTGAATTTTTTAAGTAGATTGCTGTCGTTATTTAAAATGTCATGAAATTTTTTACTAGAAAATGATAAATTATATTTCAAGCATAAAAGGGTTTTCAAAGTCTACACTTTATTTGCCATAGAAAAAATGCATTCCTTTTGCTCGTGAACAGAGTGATCTTAATTTGGAATGATTATGAACTATAAATTTTGGTGGCTTTTTTTTTTACAGTGATGATTTTAAATGAAATAAAGCCTAACAGGTAATATCGCCTGGTCCTGAATGGGTAAAGTGACGCTAAACTGTCACCTGAACACAGTAAGAAAATACTTTTTACACAGATAGTTTCAGGTACATATAGTTATTATATGCATATCAATAACATTGACATATATAATTGTGAATTTTGATTTATATAAAGAATTTCATCACAATTTACTGAAGATATTTTTTATTCATTTGGAATACATAATTTGCAATTGATTCCAGTGCTTCATTTTTGGCTTCCGCTGGATATTTTTTAATGCTTTTAGAGCAAAACTCGAATAGATGATCTTCTGGGTCAGTTTCTTCTCCTATCTTCATCAATGCAGCATCGATCAACTCTTCTCTTGCTCTCTTTCTTTTTTTAGAATTCGGTGTTTGTCTTCTACTTGCTAAATAATAAAACATCTTATTATTTCCAAAATAATTGTTTAAAAGTAAATATATTTAGCCTTTTTAGTTTTCATTAAATATTGGAAATGGCACATTTAACCACAATGAAATCCACACATCATGGTGCAAACTGTGGATAACCTTGAAGTTTTACCTGGCCCATTGTAAATTTTTAAACAGTTCAAGTGAAGATGTTTATATATATACATCTGCAAAACAGGGCAACCACATATGAATATAAATAAAATTGTTGTGAAATGCTTTACATTTACATAAATTGGGGGTGGGGTGCAGTTGTACCTTTATTCAATGCATTAGTATTAAATAATTTTCAAAATATACGAACTTTAAAATAATACAAATATTTTTTTTAAAAAAAATCTAATTTCAAACATGTTTTGAAAATAAACATACTTATAGGGGTAGGCTGGGATGTTGCAGGCAAATTAAAACTGTCCTCCCTTGAACAATTTCTGCCTCTTGAACAATTCCTGTCTCTTCCTCAAACTGTATTCTTTCCTCAATGCAAGGAACAATTATTGGCATTGTTGTTGTTCCGGTTATGTTTGACCAAGTACTTCAAAATAATAAAAAGCTTAATTATCATTCTAACATAAAAGAATTTATTCTAAAAATATCCAGACAGTCATAAGAATAGACATACCTTCCTTTTTGCATATAGGGATCCAGGAAACTCAGCATTTCTGAAAAAGGCCAAATCTTTCGCGCCTTTGCTTCGCTTCCACTTGGAAATGCTGTAACTTTTTCCTTACGATATCGGTCCCTTAGGACCTTAAATCTGATTTTACACACATCACCTAAAATAAAGAAAAATAAAAAAAAATAGTTCTACATATATTAACTCAATTGGACAATTAAATAATGTGAAAAAAGATCTATGGTCTAAATATAACCCCATACAAAAATTTATCTCAAAATATTATTGTTTGTGTTGAATCTGAGCACAAAATTAATATGCTCAACACAATTAGTCTAGACTAGTTTATCAATCTTTTTTTTCTGTAGGTAGCCCACCTGAATATAAAAAAAAAAATAAGAAAGATATATTTTACAAAAAAAAAAATTAGTGACCAATTTCATTAAATATCTGACCATTATGGATAACTAAAAATTGAATATTTTTCATTAGTTTACAGCAATGCAATCACATTAAAGAATGAGTAACTTAACAAATCTTTTGATTTTAAGAAAGCCAATTTGAATCTATGTCAATTACACCTGGGCAAAAAATACTAAATATAAAAGCAGGAAAAATAAATATCTTTTTTGAAGCAATTGCAAATACTGTTTTCAAAGCTACATGACCCCTGCACTTTTAATTATTCATCAAAAATCCATGTGGCACATGGAATTAAGAAACACTGGTCTAAATGCGAGCTAAGAAATTATAAGAAGTATAAAGTGGATTGCATTTTTAAGCATAAAATTGTAGTAATAACAAAATCTAAAATAGTACAAAATATTTTCATACTATAAATCTAAAATACACTGCATTTAATACACATTTCAACTTTCTTGAATATATCAAAACATGCTACATAAATTAACCCTAAAATATATATGTTGTAAGTCTAGGAAGTATTTTTTGAAATAGTTACTTTTATTGCAAACACATATAAAACTTTTTTTTTATGCTCTGTTTTTAAAAAAGTAATTTTTATTAAGAAACTTGGTTTTCGAGAAGGGCTTCAATGTTATATATATATATATATTTGTTTTGAAATGGGATGTCGTACTCTAGGATTCATATGATCTCGAACATTTGCTTAATTATATTTTTGTGATGTATTTTATATATATTTAAATGTATATATATTGGCGTTATAGATTTTTTCCCAAGTATACGAATATATAAAATATTGTTTTATATAGTTTGTATTTAACTACACAATTGCTCAACATTCAACCAATCGTCAACTTTTTCCAAGAGTAAAAGATAAATACAATGTAAAAAATTAACTTACCAGAAAGTCCTAAGGATACTCCAATTTCCTTCCAGGCATTTTCTCTCATAATTTTATTTTTGTGATTTTTATTTGCCAAATCGTACAAATGAGAGTATTTTTGTACTTCTATTATTAATCTCTCGTCATTATTGGCCATATTTATATAGAATTTGTATTAAAAGTGTTCGCAAAAAAGAATGATCAAAAATATCTCAAACAAATATTGCGCTAAAACGATCATAAAAATTCCAATTCGGTTATAAAAGCATTTTCATCTGTGATTGGTTAAGAGTGCGTCATGTGACTAAGCTATGCACGCTCAGACGCCTGAAGTTAACTTATTTTTAAGTTAAAAAGTTGCGATCACAACTTTTTCGACTGCCGGAGATGAAGTCTCTGATTGGCTAGACGCTCAACGCTTCACGCTGACTGCCTTGGTGTGAATGCACCTTAACTTAGCAGTCATGCTCATAACTTAGTAGTCATGCTCATAATATTTGTGTCAAATCCTGAATTTCGATCTTGGAAAAGAAGAGCACTGATCAATGTTTGTTCAAAAGATCTCTGCTTATTTTTATTCTAACATCAATTCTTTTATAAATGAACAATGGACTCGATACACCTGACGTCATAATCACGTGATGATATACAAAACAAATAGCCACGTGTTTGATTCGACTGAGTATTTTGGCGAAATTTTCGTATTTACATCTACTATCAAAAACAAATGAAAGTTGTTCCAAAAGAAATTTCGACTGAAATGTGTGTACTTTTAAATTATTTCATTTTCAATATTTTTTTTTTGTTTTTATCAAATATGCTGACGATTTTTAAAGTTTTAAAAGGAGTCTGAAATATTTTCTGAGCATTTCGAATTCGAAGAATTTTAATTTTGCAAACATACACAGATCAGGGTACCACTTCTGTGATCTATTCTGAATGCTCTGTATTTGTTAAGTATGTAGTTGATTACCTACGTTTTTTTTTCATTTCCTACTATTAGTTCACACTTTCTCAATAGTTATTTATGTTGTTCAAATTTTCAATCGTTATTAAAATACATTTTAAAGCGCTCGATTAAGCTAAAATTTTATATACATGATTATTTTGGTTGACAATACAGAATTTAATTAATAAAAATTAATTGATTAAAACTAATTCTAATAATTATAAATACATCCATGTTGGCATCATTTTTGGCGACATAGTGACCATTTTGGCGACTTTTGTCTAAATTAAAAAGATTTTTTTTCTCACATTTTAAAACATTCAGTTGAACTGAAATTTGAAACACATTTGTTTTAGATAGCAATGCTTTAATGATAATTAATAAAAATTAATTGTTACTTAATGTTGTGATTCTTCATATGTATACACACATTTATATTAACTATAATTATTTGATAAAAAGTAACTAAAATAAAATTTTTCTTACCTAAGAAGGAATTGGCTTATTTTTTTATAATACTTGTTTTTGTTATTTTAAGATTATTTTCGACACTTTTACAAGCACTACAGACAAAAATTTGAAACTGAACTGTCTTAATAAAGAAATTTGTTCTGTTAAATTTTATTGGAATAAAATCTCACTCTTAAATTTTGCCATCCATTTAGTAGCAATACAAAATATTTTTTAATTTATAGAAATATCAACATAACTTTGTTCATTTCATTTCCTAACTGTGTGTGTATAATGCTAATATATATCTATACATTTTCTATGCTGCAGTCATTTGAATTTTTATTATACTGTATGTTGATAAATCCGTCGACTTCAAAGCATTTAAATTTTGCATACACGAAAAAACAAACCAGAGTACTACTTCTGGGACCTATTCTGATTTTCTAACTGATGAAAAAGTACGCAGTTGAACTCGCCTACATTTTTTTCTTTTATATAATTATTTTCACTAATTTAACAAGCACCTAGATAAGAATTTTAAACTGAATTGGCTCAGCAAAGTCATTGTTTTGTAATTTTCAGAACAATACACTTACAAATACAAGTAAATTAATGAAGTTCATGTGTACTTTAAAAAATATGCATCCATAAATGTATAATGCTGTATGGTGAAGAACATACAATAAATTTTAATAATTTGTGAGATTCATATTTCACTATTTTTCCAGAAATCAGGGAATAAATCAGTTCAATACTGAAGAGCATGATCATATAGAAATTGAGAAGCAAGTATCTATCTATATTTTTAAAACACTGATTGCATTAACTTTCCCCAATATTAAAAAAACATTTATGATAAAAGAAAATTTCTACTTATCAATTTTACTATTCTACAACTGACATTTTAAATTTCATGTTATTTTTATTTTACGTCTTTATAAGCTTAACATTCATGAGTAGTTACATATACATGCATAATTATGTAAAAAATTTTAAAAAATTATTTTAATACAAGGATAGCGAACGTTACATTCTGATTAAAGCCAACACTTTCCATTCCTTCCTGGATAAGCTTGCCTTTTACAAAACAGAATAGAAGCAGAAGGATATTGTACAGAAAAATAAATTCATTGCAAATAGTGATTTGCATATGAAAACCTTAATAAAAGGTTTCTTTGCAAGAGATTTTTTTAGTGTATTAATGTTTTAAATATTGAAAATACCTTAATGTCCACCCAAAATAATATTTTGCAACCCATTGATATGTTTTTGGTAAAATTAAGGACAGGTATGTCTAACACGCACACAATAGAATATATGTTTAGTTAATCTAAATTTTACTTATTTTACACATCTTGACAGTAATTAATAGAGGCACTTCAGTATTTAATTATCTAAAATTAGGATGCAAAATCTGATATGTAACCATACATGTCGCACATATCAAAAACAAGTATGCATATAAATCAAAAATTTGTTTTACTTAATAATTTTAGAATATTACAGGGAAAAAGAAAAAAATATTTTCGAGAAGCATTTACTATAGAAATGGAAAAAGGTTTTAATTTACTACAGCTTCATTAATGCTTATACTTTGATGAATCAAGTACCATTTTCAAACATTAGAAGTCAAAATCATCATTTAACATTTGTAAAATTACATGTAAAAAAATTATGCAGCATTTTGAAAGTCTACTCCCTGCGCTATTTTAGGTAAAAGATATGATTTATCGAGAATTGAATTCCAAATATGATAAATTAAGGCATTAAAATTTTAATAAAAATGTGTGTATAATAGAATATGTTTATGTCCATATATGGAATATAAAAGTCCTGCTCACTCTTACATGATCAAAATAAAAAGAGTCATTTTTGAATCCATATTTCTTTTACAAAAATAATAATAATTGTAATGCATTTGTGTCGTATCTATTAGCAGAACATTTGTTTTTCAGAGTTTGACTGTGGCATAAACCTATCAAACAGATGTAAAATTTTTTTACTATCTATTACAAATAAGCATTTATAGGTATTTGCACAATTTGTAGAAGATTTATCATTATAGATTACATTTGCTTTATATCATTAGATTTATTTTTACATAAATATAAAAGACTCATGTATATTATTATTATCCTGCTTATAAGTCCTGAATAAATTTGTTGCATTGAGTTACTTACAAATATTGACCCAAGAAGAGTACTTGCATCAATTGTATAATTATTGAGAATTAGGATCATGAAACCAAATATGGCTTTATGTATAGACATTTGATTCTGTGGGATGTTGTTGCAATTATACAGCTAATAACTGGAACTGTTCCTGCTCATAGGCATCATGGCTCATGAACACAGTAATAATAATAATATAATTTTTTAAAGTTCTTGATGTGTTTTTGCCTGGCAAAATTATTTGGCAGTTTAATACATAAGTTACAAATTTTGGAATGGTATGAGTACTGATTTAGCATTTCTTTGACAAACTTTGAAGTAATTTAATATTTTGCTCAAGTATAATTTGGAAAACTGAAAAGTTTCTTGAAATTTAGGATTTTCCTGGTAAACTAATACTATAATTAGTTAATTATCTTGCTTATAAGTAGTAGAAACTGTGATTTTGATTAGAATGGAACTCAATTTATTCATGATAAACTTTAGTAACTTCTTGATGTATAATAATGATTTTAATCTAAAAAAATATATTTTCACACGTTTTAACTTCTGTATCTTTTTTCCCTTTCTCTGTCTGATGTTTTTTTATCTTCCTTTTTTTTTTTAAGTGTAAATATAAATATATATAAAAATATACTTTAGATACATATTAATGATAACAAAATAATGAAATGTCAATACATTTCTCCAAATAAGTTTTTAGTTTGCATGCACTACACATACAATACCCTGGTCAAGATACATAACCAGTAGAAATTGCGAATGGAAATTTTATGCAACTATTCATTTTTATATATATTGTATTGAATTTTTTCTCTTTTTTGCAATTCGTTGTGTTTTAAAAATAAAATTCATTTTCATCATTGATAAATATTTATTACTATTCAAAAATTTTCATATTAACTCAATCCAATATGCTAATTTCTATTTTACAAGTTTAACTTGTATTTTGGAGCCATCTATTGTTTATAGATAAATTATACTATTTTTTATAAATTATATGTAATTAAATAAGAAAAATACATTTAAAACTGAGGATAATTAAATTGAATTTCTGAAAATCATTGCACCTTTTCTGAGGAAACATTCCCTTAATATTGTACAATAACTTTTAAAAAGTAGATCAACATGTGTTATAGGCACTTTGCACAAAGACAAGTTTAAAAAAGTATTGAATTTTTGTTATTAAAAATTGTAGATCTTCTGTACACAGTGCTCGAAATGAGCTTAAACTAGCACTGTTTGAAACACAAAGTATTTATATATAAAATAACGAAACTAACTTTAGCTATAAAAATCACCAGGTTTGTAAAAAAAAAACTTTTTTCAGTTTTAAATTGGGGCACAGTTTAGCAAGTTTGAGTTTTATTGCACAACTTTTAAGTACTAAAACATAGTACTACAATATATTATCATGTAGTTAAGTACATCATGAGAATATTCAGTTTTATCTGCAATACTTGAATTCAAAAATCTAATTGCAGTATTAGCTGAGGGCGATATTTAGATACATCATTTTCAGTAGTGTTCCATCTCTTCGAAATATTGTTTGCTCACAGCAACCTGAGAATGTTTGGGCCAACAAGAAAAAAATTAATGATAAAGCTTCCACGTTATATAGACTATTTTTCAAAACAAAAATTAGCTTTGAAAACAATCTTAATTAAATAACAATGAGAACTCAAAACATAATCAAGCAGAAATGCTTTTAGTAATGAGAACTGAAATAATTAACCATTTCACACTACAAGAGTGATTGGGTTTTAAAATATTTTTAATTCAATTTAAGAGTGGAAAACTGCTTTAAAATGAAACCAAAACCTAAGCTCTTCAAATATCTTTAAAACTAATTTATTATCAGATCTGAAATTTGGTGGCAAGCTTCTCAATGATATGGGTCACAAGAAAATGTCAAAAAATTGTTTTTGAAATGTTTAGGGCATTGTGTGGCCTTAACATAGTATGATTTGTACCAATACATTGTGAAGCCTTTAAAGATGTTATAAAATAATAACATTTAGCACTTTGATAGTCTTAATAATTATTACCTACAAATGTTTGAATTTTTTTTTATATAAATCATTGTCTCCTTGGAAAAAAATACAAATCATACAAAAATATGGGATTAATTTTAGAAATTATTTGAAACATGCTAAATTATTTTCATTAAAATTTTTACATTTTGGAACATACAAAATTTTTGTTAGCTAGTTTAAATTAGTAATTAAAATTATTTAACATGCATCATTTATCAACATTTAATTTTAATATTACATGATTTTATACATGTGAAAGTTTTATTTTTTTAACTAAGAAATTCATTGCACTTTAAAAAATGCATTTTTCATATTCTTTTGAAACACTATCAGTGGCATTGCTTCATTATGAAGAGTATTTTTTCTAAGATGTATTCAAAAAAGATTTTTTTTTCTCAGTTTCAATCTTTATTTGCATTAATATGAATATATAAAATTGAAACATTGTTATTGTACACTAATTTTTTAAACAATTGTTCTATAAAAATTCCGAAGACATAGTAAAATCTTGTGAAATATTTGAGGAATCTGTAATGAAATAACACATTTGCCAGCTTTGATTGTCTGACTTTACTTAGTAATCATCATTTACAAAGATTTGAAATTTCTTTTAGAAATTTCTCTTTAGACGGTCTTCAAAGTTTAAAAAAGAAAATACTCTTTCACTATTAAGTTAAAGAAAAAAATCATGTTAATACATAATTTTTAGAAATAATGATTAAATGTTATTGGATTATTCTTGATTACAAATTATTTCTTATGAGTTATTGAATTGCATTTAAATTGTCTAATTGATGTAAACTAAACAAATATTTCCATACAATTTAAAAAAATAAAAGAATGATTAACATTAAAAACTTTGATGTCCAAACAATAATACTGAAATGGATTTTCAAGAATAGCAAAAAGGAAACTTTATATAAATATTAGAAAATAAGTTAAATTCACAGGCTTTTTCGTAATTACAAGAAGTTTCTATTTAAAAAAATATATAACCAATGTCACAAATTTGGTAAGAAATAAATACCTTTGCTTACAAAGAATGGATGAATGTATTCATCTGCTCTGAAACATGACACATTTTAGAATGTAAAAATAATATTGTTAAGGTCGGGGTTCCAGAATTTCAAAGAGCAAGTCAATTCTTCAGGAGCAATGAAAACTTATCCTTTTAAAACAATCATGAGAAATGCCACAGAACTAGAATTCCCTTAATAAATCCCAGAAGTTCTTCACAGCACTCAGACACAACTAACAGTGTCTAGGAATACAAATAAGTAATGTATTCAGGTAACGGTTATACATTTACATCCAATCATCATAATAAGTTGATTTGCAGTCTCTTGTCCTATTCAACAGCCGAAGTATTGCTGACTTTTCTGTAGACTAAACAAATTTTTGTTTCGGTGAGCCACTCCCTATTAGAGTCTGCACGAATTTTTCGAGAAAAATTCGCTTACATCATGAATTTTGATATTAGTATATTTCTCATATTTCCAGAAGCAATTTGTTCAATAGAGTGTTGCATAATTTTTTAATCACAATGTGGCTGGCACTAATAAAAAATAATTACTAAACCTAAAAATATTCAAAAATTCGAAGTCAAAGGATAGAAGTATAAACTAAACTTAAATATAATACTATAAACTAAAACTATATATATATTTAGTCACAATACAAAAACTAAAATAGTAGAAAATATATTAAAACTATTTAATGTACTAAAAAGAATATAAAATAATAATGTTTGCAAATTCGAAAGTTAGCGCGCAATCACAAGTGTCATACCATTAGCTGTTATTTGTTTACATGATAGCACGTTTTTAATCACGTGATGATGGCCACGATCGCAGCGCCGTATAGTGATGAATCAACCCCATTGTTTAAGTGGATAAATTATAGTTTAAATGTAATTTTTCAACCTCGCTTTTTTCTTCATTTATTAACCAATATTATGATGTACACTAATTGAATTTGGGAATTTGTGTTATAAATGTGATAATCTAGGTATAAAATGAACATATGAAAAGAGAAATTTTTGAATTTTGAATCTTAGCTAGATGTCAAACGTAGTAATATTTCACGCCAGAGAAGGTTTTCTGTAAATGTAACTACCACCGCGTAAAACAGGGATTAATAATAAAAATAATAGCACGTTGATTTCAAAATCGCCGTGAAGAAATGTTTTTGTGTAACTTTAGTATTTTGTAACACTTTTCTTTTCGGAATGTATATTTTTTATCTGTGCTAAATGAAATTTAACAAGTCTTGTAATTTATAATATATCATTGGGAATCTCTTTAGTCAAAAAACAATGATGGTAGCAGACGTGCCTGATGTTTTGAAACCTAGTCAGCAAGCAAATCTAAATGCTGATATCAAAACTGATGAATTTGGACCTAATTTCAAAGTGATTCTTATAAATGATCAAGTTCGAGAACTTCAAACTGTTATTCGTGATAAGTACGTATATAATTATTAATGAATAAGTTATTCCATTTAAATGTAATAAATTTAAATATTTTTGATTATGGAATTATCATCTTATTGAACAGCATTATTTAAAATATAACTTTCATTAATGTTGTATGAATTGTTTATAATATTATTTACATAAGCATTCCACGTAATTATTGTTTTGTACAAATATATCGGTTACATATGTGTGATAATTTGATCTATCCCTATCCATATTGATAAATACGAAATCATTTTTATTATTGTTAAATAATTATATTCTATGGATGAAGTTATGCTTTCATAATTGGAAAATGTAAATGTTGCTTTGGGTTTAAACCTACTGTATTGTCTGATAATTAACAAGTTCAATGATTTCTCAGATGTGATGTTTTCATTATTATCGCAAAGTTTAAAATTATAATTAGAGTAAAATCCATTAGAAAAATAAACTAATTGAAAATTCTAGTTGTGTTTCACATTAATTGAATTTGATTTGTTAATTTTTGAAGGCTTTTTTGTACATTATTTAATGTAGCCAAATATTTAGTTCAATGAACCTAATCTATATGTATATCATAAAAAAGCAGGAATTTTTGATTAAAATTTTTTTTTAATTCTCTATAATTTGTAAAAATTGTCCACTTGCCTGTTTTTCTTTTTTGACAGAAATACAAATAGAAGTGATTTTGTGTTCTACGCTGATCGATTGGTAAGTTATAAATGAATTTATTTTCTTTTTGTGATATTTACAATTCATATGAAATTTTATCTTATATTTTTTGTATTGTTTGACATTATTGGCTATATACAGTGTAGCTGAGTTCTTAGCTAGGCTGTACATGCTGTACTGTACACCATGCTTGTTCAAGGTTAATTATACTTTGCACTTTCTGCAATCGCGAGTCCTCCCCACTATCTATGGTGTATTCTCAGTATAACTGCACTCAGTGGTGCAACAGCCCGTGAGGGCCAAGGCCTACTGTGCCTATCTGTTTGCCTGACCTTAGGTGTTAGGGTGCATGTGCTGATGTTTCGATCAAGGGGTCAGTCTGACATGAAACCCCCTCCCCAATGTTCAGTCCCCAAACAAGCTTGGTACTCATTTATCGATCCACTGAAGAGATGAAAGGATGAGTTGACCTTGCCCAACCCGGGATTTGAACCCCAGACCTGTGACATGGAAGTGAAATACACTTCCACTCAGCCAGTGGGCTAATTCTCAGTATACTTTTGACATTATTGACTTTGAAAATCCTAGTTCTCTGATGATTTCAGAAATTAAATGGTCCATGTGTTGATGGACCATTTAATGTGATGTCTGTGATCAGAAGAATTTAAATTGGAAATTTTGTGTATTCTGACAGTTGAAACAACTGAAGCTATAGTATACCAGTTATATATGCAGTTAACACAGAGCCCTCATGGCATAAACAAGGTGCAGTGTTACACAATTGGTATTGCATTGTCTATCCCAAATTCGATAGCATTTCAGTGTAAATAATAACAAATTTACCATTGTATTTTATCTATTTATAATTAATAGAAAATATTGTATACACTATTTAAATGGATAAAAGTGTCATTTTATAGTGCATTTTTAAAAGCATTATTTTCAAGTGGGAACTCAGAATATCCATTTTCAATTCATGTAAGCTCTTATATAAAAATTTTAAAAAATAATCACCATCTCTTTTTATGTTAGGTTGGCTTACTTTATATCAATTATATTACTGCATTTTCCTTTTAGATTCGCTTAGTTGTTGAAGAAGGATTGAATCAGTTGCCTTATAAAAGATGCACAATTACGACTCCTACAGGTAAATATTAAGTATATTAAAAAAATAATAAAAATTGGCAGTTATAGAGATTGCCAATAGAAGTGAAAACTTAGAACTTCTAGTATTAAATTTTGAAATTTCATAATGTTTGAATCAATCAATTTTGTTTTCACATGTATTAATACTCCGAGCAACAACTAAATGCATGTTTATATGGTTTTTTATTATTCAAATATATTACGGGGGGCTGTACAAGATCATGACAAAATATAAGTACAATTCAATTGAAATAACAATTAATATACAATCATATTATTTATGGATAGTATTTGTATTTACTTAAATTTCAATGTACTTGATTTTTAACATTATTTTAATTGTTTGCATCATTGTCATCATTAATTTCAACAATTCTTAGACCTTTTGTACTTTCAATTATTTCATTTTGTTCTAAAAAAAGATACAATAGGCTTAGGTAACTAAAGTAAGAAAGGAAAATGTTTGATTCAAATTTATCTAAGTATGTGTAAAAACCGCATCGATTGTCGTTTAATGTTTAGTAGTACTGAGTTTTCAATCATTGGACATATTTAAATTAACTGTTTCATTTAGAAATTCAATTAGTGGTAGATTTTTTCATCTGCAAAGTTAATATTGAAGTCTCCACTTGAAATCATCAGTACATTATGATATTTTTCGCCAAATCTTTTTTCGAGTATTTCAGAACCTTCTTTTGCATAAATCATCAAATTTTCGAATAAAAATTGTTATAACTGTCTCATAGATTTTCCAGGCGAAATATAAACGGCAAACCATTAATATGTATTGCCTATTCTCGGAATCGCAACGAGCAATACACAGTATATACACATTGAACTTTTCACTAAATCCATTGAATTTCACTTATAAGATATACACAGCATGATACCTCAGCTGTATAGCTACAGATATACTGCTATAAGCATGTCAGTGACGCGAACACACAAGATTTCACCCATCAAAAAAGTGTCTTAAGGCACACTGCACATGCGCCATTCAGAGCATGTCGGTGACGCGAACCTATAAGATTTTCCCCTACCAAAAAGTGCCCAAAGCCTCTAAAGAAGTTTTCACTTCAAAAAATCAAACTGACTTCAATAATATATTTCAATAATTTATAAAGATTTAATTATTAATATATATATACTTTTTATGAGTGGCATAACAAAGAATATTAGGGGCCTTCAGCAAAGTCAGGTTTTAAGTCCCAAGCCCAAATACATACTTGGCGTCAGTTAAGCTTTGGTCCTCCCCCCATGATGCAGGGGTGTACATTACACCACTGTTTTTTATACCCTATAAAATTGTTAGAAATGCTATTCTCTTTCATATTGCTTCAAAATGCATTAATCCAATTACATATTTAATTTAATCAGATGCCATTAATGAAATAATTTATTTATTTTTAAGAATAATTTCGAGTTTTAGCATGAATGTAATATATCTTGTAAGTAAACAAATTTTATCTTGATTTTTATCAAGATGTTAATTTAAATTGATTGTGTGTATGAATGAGCTGTCTTTTCAAATAAAAATACCTAAGTTTCTTTTTAGGTGGAACTTATGAAGGATTGAAATATTTGAAAGGAAATTGTGGTGTCAGCATTGTACGTAGTGGTTAGTATGACTTCAGACTTTTTGATTGATTTACTATTTTAAGGTATTTTCACTCATTGGTTTCATTTGCTGTAAGTTTGTTAACAACTTTTGATATTGTTCTGTGTTTACAATTATTATTAATATTTTTGAAAGTTTAAAGCTGAGACTTTTGTAGTTTGTTTTATTTTTAAAATTTATTTTTTGAACTTGTATACATATAGTTTGGCTCTACCACCCATATATAATGGGTGTTATGATGTTAATGTTATATTTGTGTGTGGATGATTTCACAATATCTTGTTCATGATTGGACATTTCTTTTAATTTTCCATCAAATTTCCTATGTTAGTGAGGAATTATCATCAAGAAGTAATCAAAAGGCTCATGTATGGACATTAAAATAAATTAGGAAAGAAAAAAAAATACTCTGGGTATAATTTATTTCAGTAATTACATTCTTAATAATGTGTATTATTTAAATTCATACATGATTGAATATTAGTACAAAAAAAAAAAAAATTCGAAGTTTTGTTATTGTGAATACTTCTTCAAAAAGTCATCAAATTTCTTGATGACTTTTTCATCCCCAAATAAATAGAGTTACAGAAGATTTCTCTTATCTGAAATACCAAGAAAGATAGATATTCACTCACCCCTTCCATCCTTTGCAAGAGAGTGATGAAAATCAAAGGTGGGAATTTCTCCCTATTCCTAAATGAAGCTTCGAAATAGAATAAAATAGAAAAACAGGTTTAAAATTACCATATATTATGAAGATTTATAACTTAAAATAAATTTTGGAAAAAAAAGATAAAAAGTTATTTGTAAAACTACCCAATATTAATAACTAATATTAAAATTTATTTAAATTAAGCAAAAAAAAAAGTATGTTAAGTAGCTCAAATCTTTAAGGAATATGAATTGAACCTTAATATGATAAATTAAATATAAACAATAAAAATATAAATTATATGTAATCACAAGAAAGAGAAGGATAAAAATTATAACTTACCTGACAACACTGGAAGTATGAAAAATTACCATACAATGATTTAAGAAAGGTACTTAATAGTAAAAAATATGATTTGAATAGATGTTAATAAGCTAATTAATAATTAGAAGGAATAACTAAAGCAAAAAATTATCCTGAAATATCACAATAGTTCAAGTAACATTTTAACTATTCAAAATCTGATTGTAAGAAGGATTTAGGATCAAAAGTCTATTTTCTAGCTAGTTAGTTCTAATATGACTGACTCAGAGCTTTAATTGAATAAAGTAATTTAAGTGGAACGAGGGCCATTTCTTTCCAGGGAAGAAGAAAATCACCCAAATAACTTACTAAAAACCAAATGAAAAAGTTCTTGTACTAAAGGAGAGTTCCCCAATGTTTTTTTAATCAAGTCGATGGTTAATGGTTTGAAAAATTAATGTTCATTTGATTTTATGGTTTTTAATGCTATGTAAGATGATTCATTTTTTAAATCAAATTTTCTATTTATAATATGTACATTTTAATAAACTATCAATTTAAAGTATATCTACTGTATTAATATCTAAGTAATATCTACCAAATCATCATGTTTTACTTTCAAAGTAGAATCTTTAATAAATGCTAAGCCTTTTCTGAGTTTTCAATTTTTAATGCTTTGAATTATATAAGCAGTGTGCTTTGTTATAATTATTTTGTGTAAAATAGTTTTGAGTTTTATCATAATTTTTTAAAAAACAATATTTTACCAAGAGAAAAAGAAACAGAATTTTTGTTTTGTTTAAAAAATATTGTTTTTAAATGTTTGGTTAATTTACAACAAACCCTAAAACATAAGGAAGTGCCAACTTTGAATTTAAAGAATGAGCAAAACCCCTAAAATGAATGTTATGATTTGATTGATAAAGATTTCAACAAAATATTTTTAAAAGGAGAAGGGCTAATCATTTTAAAGGCTAGTTACATTCTGTATGATTGAAGTAATGTTTTTTCTTGTATACGAATTCACTTTTTTTCTGATGTTTAAAGTTTTTCAACTTAAGATTTTTTGTGATAGAATTTAACTAATACTTTTTCAATATATTTATAGGTGAGGCTATGGAACAAGGTTTAAGGGATTGTTGTCGATCTATTCGTATTGGAAAGATCTTAATTCAGAGTGACGAGGATACTCACGAAGCTCATGTTGTTTATGCGAAATTTCCAGAAGATATATCTTCCAGGAAAGTGCTTTTGATGTATCCCATCATGAGTTAGTATTTTAATCATTCTTAGTTATATTTCTGGAATTATTTTGTTTGTTTTTCAAAAGTATAATCTATTTATTCAATAATATTTTAGGCTACATGTTATGTTTAATTACAAATAGAAAAAGTTTGTATTTACTTTTACATAAAGTATTAAAACTTTTTTGTTGCATCTAATAGAATGTTAAAAATAATTATACAGATTTTTATCTCAACTTTTCATGATGCTTGATATTAAGTCATAAGTTGTATTGTGGAGTATGTATTATAAGTATGTGGAGTATTATTGCAATCAATTTGATTCATTAAATTTAGGTTTTAAAATTTTCTTTTTCATTTTTTTACATTGTATTTATTATTTTTCAGACGTTTTATTAAAAATGTTCATTTGTTTGAGTTAAAATGAATTTGATGATTTGTATTTATTATTCAAAAATTTGAATTGTATATATATATATATATACACGATGTTTCATAACAGATTCAAATCTTAACCAATTCTATGTTAATAATTTAATAGCATATTCACGAGGTATTTTTTATTGTTAAAAATTATGCTTAAAATACAAAAGGAAAAATTATTTCTACTACTTTAACATTTTGCTCAGATATAAGTTGTATTCAAAAAGCGTTGCTTTGAATGTTAATAGTAGATTAATGTTCTAATATTTGTTGACTCTGGTCTCTGACTTTGATGCTCTTAAGATCAAATAGTTCATATTTGTTATGGTTACTCCAATTCAGATTTGCTCCATGTGTGAAATGTTCTCATTTATTGCAAAAGATAAATGTGTGGCAAATATTTGTGAAAAAATTGTTTCTGTCAAGAAAAGCAATCTAATAAATATAATGAAATGGTACTATGAAGTTTTGGAATCTGAGTCTTCAGCATCTTACGATTTAATGTTTGTTTATAGCACACCAGAAGCAACACACAAGAGCTATTAGCAACAAACCTCTAAAAACTTAACCACTACCAAATAATGAGGATAATATCCTGTCCTCCAAACATTCATATTATGATAATAAAAGGATTTTCAGCTGTGATAAATTTAACAGGCATCAGGCCTGGTGCATGTCTTGGATTGAATGAGACCTGAACATGTATAAAAATTTCTCTACTAACTAGGCTACCATGACTTTTTTGCATTTTACAATGAGGGAGCTGCATGAAAATGACTTATAACAATGCTTTATGAAGGTGTAACTTTTCTATTCAAAATTCTGTATGTCCTAGTATTCAAATGAAGTTGACATTGTGGATCTAGTACCAGATAATAGAATTAATTTAATATGCAGTATTATAGTTGAGGCTTCAATTTAACAAAAGTTTAAAAAATGGCTGGAACTCTGAGAAAAAAAAAAAGATTGTACACAATTAACAAAATAATTTTTATTTATTTTCTTTGTAAATGAAAATATCTTGGAAAAGAAAAAAAGTTGCAATATTCTATTTTTACTCTCAGACAACCTCATTCATTGGAACTTATTTTATTTGTTAACTGATAATTTAATGTAGAAGCCAAAATGACTGAGTGGTTGCATTTTACGTTTCCATGCCACTGGTCCGGGGTTCAAACCCTAGGCTGGGAAAGATCGACTCAGCTTTTCATCCCTTCATTAAGTCGATAAATGAGTATCAAGCTTGCTTGGGAACTGAACTCTGAGATTTTTGCGTCAGACTGACTACCTGACTGGAACAAATACTCATGCACCTCAGTGCCCAAGATCAAGAAAAATGAGATGGGCACAGTAGGCCTTGAACCTCATGGGCTGTTGTGCCACTGAGTTTAGGTTTTTGGATAATTAATGTAATTACACAATATTTAAATAAAAATTTTACTTTTTTGAAAACTATTTTCTTTTTCTGCTTATGATTCTGTAAATTGTAAATAATTGTAAATGTATGCAAAAACATTCATCAAGTTCTGAACACTTCTCTTCTATTCTGTTCTGTTCTGTTCTCTCTCTTTTTTTAAAAAAAGTATTTTTATATATGTAAGAACTATAATTTAAAATGAATTAGGTATTCTAGATAGCAAAAAGATAGCGCAATTTTTATTGAAATCAGATTTGCATCTTCCTTTTTTTTAATAATATTTTTTAAAAAATTGGCAGATGCATTCACCAAACTCATTAAAAATTATTGATACTCTGTTTTTATTAATTACTTAAGATATATTCATTTAAACTAAATTGTTCTTTGTTTGAAAGCATACTAAAAGTGGTAGAAAAGAGTATTATTGTAACAGAAATAACATTATTTTTTTACAAAATTACTCTTTACTATGCCTAAAGTTATATTAGTTTGCAGGATAAATGAATTTCTAGTGACAGAAAGGTTGATTTCTCATTAAAAGATAATAAGATGGAATTAAATCTCAGAATGAAACATGGAAGATTGCCGATACTAAACTAATTAAATCTGCAATATTTCACACTGTGAGAAATTCTCTGGTATATGATATTATAGCTGAAATTTTAGTGTCATCATCTAAACAAGTTCAAAATTAAAAAAACTTATTACTGACATCCAACTGTACAAACGATTTGCAACACATGTTCAAAACAAATAAATTGTGTAATCTACGTAGAAAATTATTTCTATATTTTATTTTTGTTATAAAAACTAAAAATATTTGCTTAAATACCCTCCCAATTGCCCCTCCCAAGTGTTTTGCTGTAGATATTTTATTGTTATCCTTAAGAGTTTAAATATTATTATAAAAATAAAAATGTTATTATAAGAAAATAAGTTTGCTTGAATTGCTCCATTTACATATTTTATGTCTATTTTATGTATAAAAATATATTAAATTTCTTCAAAAATTATTGAAAATCTTAGTTTAGTTAAAAGTGATTTGTGTGTAAAAAGTTTTCTGACAGAAAATTCGATATTTTTGCCTTTTTCTCATCTGATTTGTTGTCTAATTCTACTTTCCCTTTGTTTTTTTAAAAAAATTCCCTTATTCATTTTTTTGGGTGTGGAAATTTTTATGTATATATTTTTGTTAACAATTTCATAATTCCTTAAAATTATGCATGCCATATTTTTTCTATTTTGATTTATTTCGTATAAATTTTATGTGGGTTTAATTTATTTTTAAACCCTGGGAAATTTGAACGTAATTATTAAAATTTTTGTTTAATGTATTTTGTTGTAATACTTATAATCTTTATTAATACATTTTACAAGAGATGAGATGTGAACTCTAATGCACACATAAAAAAATGAATGAAATGAAATTTGTATTGGATAGCTGCAAAAATATTAGTTTGATTATAAAACACAAGAATATTAATTTGGAAGCATTTAGCATTAATTGTGGTTGTGTTATAGATTAAAGTTGTTTTAATTCATTTGTCTTCTGCAGGAATACTTAATTCTATGATTAAAAATACTAAATTTTGTTGGAGTATGTTTTAAAATCTTTGTTTAATAAAATAGCTAAATACATAATTAAACTTTGTTTAATCATTCAGAAGATTATTTCTTTGAAAGCATTTTAACATTAATTTTTTTATGGAATATCATTGTTATAGAATATTAGTTACTATTCATTCATGCTTTGTGTGAATTAAGGCAATTCTATTGTACAAATAATAAAATTATTAAATTTTATGAGAATCAGCAGGAGTAAATATTTGTTCATTGATTAATGCTCTTAAACAAGGCTCTTTTTTTAAAAATAAATTGAGTGTTAGTTGTTGATGCATTTCACAGAATGGAATACAATTGTCAAGAAATGATTACGAATAATTAATATTTCTTGTGTATATAATTTTATAGAATATGTATAAATTTATTGTGGTTTCAAGTGATTATTCTACATTTGAGTAAATTCACAAGACTCTAAAGCAGAACAACTTCTCAGTGGACTGTATAAACTCTATTTTCTCACACAATATACTGCGGTTACACTCAAATAGCATGTGGCCAACACCACGTCACAAGCCGTTCTCTCCTTCTCTAAACTGCTCTCATTCTTTTTATCACCCTTTGGTCAGTGACCTTGCACTTTCTGTGGATGGGAGGATTGTCTAATGGAACCTTTCATTTTGGAAGTGTACATCTACAATGGGCTCAATTCATGATGATCACATGATAAAGACAAACACATGTTCCCCATCGAATTCAAAACAGACATTAAACTAATTGTACTTGTTATTCAAATTTTATAATTGAGTAAAAATGTTCAAATGTTAAATTTTTTAAAAATTAAAATTTAATTTTATGCATGTACTAAAAATAAAATAAAATGCATTTTGTGTATTATTTGCTTTTTTTCTGAGAAATATGTATTTTTTAAGAGAAAGTTTCTGTAAATGTTGGCAACAACGAAGCACATTAACTAATTAGCTGGAAACTTACAATTGCTTTTATCATGCAGCTATGACATCACATGAGTTTTTTTAACTGATTGGCTAAAAACACGTTGCTGTCATTATTATGTGACTATGATGTCAAATGAATTAAGCCCATTGTTATGACTTAACAGAATTGACATAAGTAATTTTTCCAAATAAATTAAAAGTTATTTAAATATAGTGCTTCCCTCTCTTAAAAGCATTTCATAAAACATAGAATGTCAATCATAAGAGACTATTGAGGAAAAAATTGCTCCTATTGATGTCTGTTGTTGGAATAAAATTTTTTTTTATTGTACTCATGAACATAGGATTGAATTTGTTGTGAACACTGATACAAAATGTTCGTTTTGTTGTATAATTTATAGAAAATATTCATTTTTTCCGCTTCTGGGAATTGCTTAAATGTTATATAGTTCTTTCAGTAAGAGAAATCAAGGCTGTAATTGTAAACTGAGAATGTTCTGAAGGTACTTTTAAAAAAAAGAAATTACTTTAACTTTTTATGTCATAATATGGAAGTAATAGGCATAAATGCTTCTCTTGCTTTTTTGTATGCTGTTGTTTGTGTTGTATTTTTTTTTGTTTTTTTTTTGCTTTCACTAAGAAATGTTTTACATTACATTAAGTATTAGCTGCAATAGCATCAAATGTTCTTTTGTGATATTGCTTCCAATTTAGTTGAAAAGTACAGAAAATGTCTTTTATGTTGTAGCATTTTTAGTATTCAGTGTAAAGTTGTTACATAAGATGTAGTATCTTTAACATAGCTTTTCTGTCTGATTTATATAGTTTTCAAATTGTTATTTAAAAAAATTTTTGACTTTAAAAATAGCTTTTTTTTAAAGAATGTATTTTACCTTGGCTGAATGAAATTCTCTTTGGAAAAATATTCATTTCCTTTTATTTTTATAATTTATTCAATGTAATTTTATTATTTGTTTGTATTAATGTGCTGCTTGGAACTAAATACTGCTGTTGAAAATTTATGCATTTGATTATATAAATGAATTGCAGAATTTCCATGCATTTTTCATCAAAAACTCATTTGAACTTTATTTTTTTTACTGGTTTTTTTGTGCGTAAAAAAATCCAGAAATTTCATGGATTTTAAAAATATTTGCTTTCTTTTTCTGTCAAACTCTAAAAATTAAAATTTTCAATTGCAAAAAATATTTGTCAAAACGAAATTTTTATTTTTATTTTGTTAATGGATTATTAAAGTTTATGAAATATTTCATATGTAAGAAATCAATCTTAATATAATTCTTTCTGTTTGTCAATTAAAAAAAAAACTAAAAGTTTGTCAAGTAGGATGTTGAAATGTGTTGTTTATATCTTAATTATTAGGTAAAAAATTCATGAATCATTTAGAGCAGTGATTCTCAATCTTTTTTTTTTTTTTTTTTACTGCAGTAACTTTTAGCAGTTTCAAAATTTGGCAGCACACTAACAATAAAATAATTAAAAAAGAATTTTACTTATATGTGCATTATGTAAAATAGTTTGTTAATAATTTTCAATTTTGAACAAAATAATATATGACAAAGACAACAAAATGTTTATTGAGTAATTAATTACAAATTAATTATAAGAAAACATTTAATGCAAAATTTGAGCTTGATGATTTTTGATAATTTCAATTTTGTTGTAAAAATGTTAATGCCCCTCTCATTTCATCACCTACATTCAGAAATCTTGATCTTTTTTCATTTTTATATTTGTTAATGCTGAAAATCTGAATTCATACATATATGATGTAGAGAATTGCATCAATATTTTAAAATCTTTTTTTGTCTGTTATGAGATAATTGCCTCTAATTTTAATCCAAAATGAATGAATTGACTCTTCTGAATGTTTTGAAATTAGATCTCAAATTGTACAGAGAAAAATTAGTTTTTCCTCCTCATTGAAAGTTAATTGATATACAAATGTATCTGTTATTGCAAATGGATTACAAACCTAATAAATTTTTTTTTTATATCCATCTATCCACGAAAGGGTAAGTTAAATGCACCACAAATACCCTTAGTTTATTTCTTAAAACAACCAAATGATTTGGTTCAGGATTTAATTTTTTTTTCTCAAAGTGTAATTAGTAATTAAAAAAAAATTGGTGGCATGTTTTAAGAATTTGGTGGCACACAAAAGTACCATGGCACAGGGGTTGAGAATCACGGATGCAGAGTAACAAAGCAAAATATAATATCATAATTTAATCACTTTTAGATATGTTGGTAATTCACCAACACAGTCTCATTTAAATTTGCTTAATTGATTTAATTTTTTAAATATGTGAAGTGTGAAATCTAGAAGTAATGAAAAATCTATTTTTGTAAAAATATAAGATTGAGTCACTCTAAAGTCATTTGGCTTATAAAATATGGATTTGATGCCTCAATTTAAACTGTATAAATTTGAATGAAGTTAATTGTGGAAAATATATATAAATGAGATTTTTAAAATTGAATTTAGACTTGATTTTTAAAACCAATTTTTAAAACTTAGTCTGATATTTTTAAAATCAGTGATTATCTTATATTATTTTAAATAATTATGGTGTTATTTTTTTTCAAACCTTTAAATGTTATTCTGAAGCTATTTTGAGTTTATAAGTGGATAAATAAACATTAGAAAAAGTTTTGTTCATTTAATTTTCATATTATCCCTCATTGGAAGGCATTTTAAGAATAATTGTGAAGATGTTTCTTACAGGGTAAACTCTTAATTTAACTAAGGACATTTTTTTAAGTCATGCATAACGATGACTTAATAAGTACTTTCGTAAAAAAGGTAGTAAAATCCTTTTTTCTTCTTTTTTGTTAATTCTATTTTGCAATATATTTTAAAACATGTATTAAAATGAAATTTGACCAAATACTATTATAAATTGAATTTTTGAGCAGCAATGTTCTATTAAAAAATGCAGTGAATATCATCGAGAATACTTTAAAGTATTTTACTTTAGTTTCTATTAAGCATTCAGAGAGTTTATTATTTTTTAAATATCTTTTTCTCCTTTATTAGAAGGCATTTTAACTATAATTATTAATGTTCTTGCATAATAAATGTAATTTAATTGAAATTTAATAATTTTTTAAAGTTGTGTATTATGCTGACTGAAAGATACTCCTGTTATATAAAGTTGGTACAATATTATTTTTAAAGTTTAACAGTATATTTTGAAATATGTATTAAAAATAAAATAAGACCAAATATTATGTTGAATTTAAATTTATAATTTTTATAAATGCAAAAAAATACCACAAATAATTATTGCGAGCAAGATTTCTTTTATTTCCATTTCTTGTTATCCTTTGTTAAAAGTATTTTTACATTGATTGCTATTACAATTCTCGCAGAATAAAATTATTCAAGTGGGATCATTTTTTTAAGTCATGTATCATAATGTCTTAAAAGATATTCCTAAGATACTCTTGTTTTTAAAATCATAAAACTGAAAAAAATAATTTTCATTCAGTTTTTCTACATTTTTTTTGTTCTGCAGTTTATTTTAATCTATGTAATAAATATGAAATTTAATCAAATATTATAAATTTAAAGTTTGCATGAGAACTTTTTTAAAAAAAAAATGCTTTTAAATATTATGAAGAACTGTGTATTAAGTTATTTATTTAATCTCCAACATATATTAAAAACATTTTTTTTTTAGGCACTGGTAATACTGTTATCAAATCAGTAAAAGTTCTGAAAGATCACGGAGTCAAAGAAGACAACATTATCCTGTTAAATCTGTTTTGTACTCCTCATGGTAAAAAAAAGACCTTTTTTTTTAAAAAAAAATACTTTAAGTAATATTAAAAATATTTTAGCAAATTTTGTTGATTATTCCTGTTTACAAAGAATTGGGTTAAAGTATTGTTACGTAGATTGTGGATTTTATGCTATGTGTCTCAATGAGCAAAACAGTTCCTTAAGAGTGATGACATGATAATTTATTGTGGAAAAACAATCCTTACAATACAGGATACAGCAGTAAAATTTGCACAATAAACCCAATAGGGTTTTCGCACCTTCTACAGTGCTCAGACACAACTATCAATGTCTAAAAATGCAAGTATGTAATGTTAAAGATTATCCAGAAGCAACCTCTTGTCCTCTTCAATAGCCGAAGTAATACTGACTCAGTTTCAGGGAGTGGCTGCTATTCATAGTCTATGCGGGTACCTTCCAGTTTTTTTTGAAAAATTCGTTTACATCACTGATTGTGATGCTATAGATTTCTCCAGTAATTTCCAGAAGCATCCATTTGGTCACCATCCATAATGCCAACTTGGCTGTATCACCAATATTTCACCTAGTTTCCATTGATTCATCAATATAATTTAACGGATGGTTTTGCTTGTGAAATTGCAATTTTTATCATAAGATATTTATCTTATGATAAAAATTACAATGTTCAAAAATTTGCAAATTGCAAAAGAAAGTACTATAAACATATTAAACATCCAAATATAAATTATTTACACTATTTTAAGATGAAATTAAATATTAATCACACTAAATTTGTGTAACACTATGTATGCACTTCTAGTTTCAAAATTTTACAATTTTATTAATAATACAATTTGTTCCTCTCTTATTTTATGATTATGAAAAATCAAACATAACCATAAAATCATACAAATATATAAAAATAGTTAATTTTTATTTTATTTCAGCTGCTAATTCTGTTATGAAAGCATATCCAGCCATGACTATTCTTACTTCAGAGGTTCATCCAGTTGCTCCAAACCACTTTGGCCAGAAATATTTTGGGACAGATTAAGATTATTTTTTCTTCGTTGCTTTTCTTAAGTTGTGAACTTTGTTATTTATATCTGTGGTAAGTTTTTTGGAACATCTTGTAGACTTTTTTTTATATCATGAAACTCAAAATTTTAAATATTTGTTCCAAAATAGATAATTTTGTGTATGAATACAAGTTTTGTTCTTTATTAATACTTTAATTGGTATGCTAGTTTGCTTTGTCTTTAACTTTATTATCTTTAGAAAATTAGTTTTTGTTTATTAAATTCTGTTAGAGATGGACACTGAGAGTAGTGGTTAATTTTTTTAAAGCTAAGAAAATTACTGTATTAATAAAATTACTGATTAGGGAGGTTTGTATGAATATAATTATATGAATCAAAATAAATATTGGAGGCTTCATATGCTTGCTTTCAAGTTGAAAGGAAGCATATGAAGGAACTAGAAGTGATTTTTTTCTAATTAGATTAAGTTACTGCACTTAAACTGTCTTTATGTACTGTAAATATTACTGCATTCTTTTTGTGTAATGGTTACTAATCTTTCAATACAGTTAAATCTCTTTAACATGCGGTTCGGTAACACTTAAATTTGTTTAACACATGGTTACCATGGTTCTCTTGATAAGCAATCACTTGTGATATCACTCCTAGGCATTGAGATGTTATAAGTATTATTTTTCATTTTAAGAAATATAAATTAATTTTTTGTTTGCATGATGTTACAATTTCTTGTGAAACAAACTTTAATATAATATACAATTCAAAAATGTACGCAAAATAGTTATAAACCTAAGATAACTATAATCATGATAGTATAAAGTCTTAGCCACAGTAGTACTATAGCAAACTCCTGGCCTTAGGAACCAGGATTGCAGGTTTAAACAAAGTTTTTCGGCCAGCCAACCCTCACCTGTATTTGCCAATACTCTGGGCCACAGGGAAAGTAAGAAATGTTTAGAGAAGTTTAACTATTATTTCAAATAAAACCATAATCTATTAATACAAAACGATAATATTATACTCTATAATAATTATTAGAGTATGTTAAAATCAAAGCTAAAACAATTAGATAAAGACTTACCATGTGAGTACAGCAATAACCATTTTCCCGGGCTACAGAAAGGTGAATATCAGCAACGCAGAAGAAAGGAAGGAAAGTATTTAAATGCAAATTAGGAAATTGTTCCTTCACTGCTAATGCATGCAAGTGATTAAAGTATTAGCTGTGTTGATGTTGAAGATTTTAGCAAACACATGATTTATTGTACCATTAAAGAACCTTTAAAAGATTTCTCTAAGTGCATATTTTGAATTATAACTAGTGTGGTTGTATTTTGCTTATCACATTGAAGTTTGGAATACCTTTGAGATAGGAAAGTTACAATTATTTAAGAAGTGTTGCATAATAGAACTGCAAGAAGGCAGATGGTCATTCTGTTACATTACATGTTACATTGATCTTGCATGATGTTACTCTTTCATGCTGTTGATACAATTGGGAAGTTAGCTCTTATGACAAGTAAGTTTAGAAGGAGCTACATAAATTATAGGTAAAGATTAGAGAATTATTTGGCAAGTATTAAGCGCTCAACTGTCACAATTCTAGATATTACACAAACAGCGATTCCTCTTCGTATCATCCTGTAAGTGTCAGTTCCTTTAGCAGTTGGCTACATGTATCTGTATTGCCAGTATAGACAAAACAGACACTAGAGTTGATCATCACACTTACTGACTTACATCATTGCAGTAAATGACTGTAGTGATGCCACGTAAGAGCAGTATGGAGATATGTGGAATGGCGGCAGGTCATCTTTAATGACCAGTCTTGCTTTTGTGTTAGTGAGGATAAACTTACATGTGAAGGCAATGTAAGCAAATCTGTCACAATGGACAATTTGTTATCACTCACCTCACATCTAGACTGCTTAATGTGAGGATATGAGATGTAACTTTGCATAATAATTGACCATTCTTGGTCTTTATCAGAGCCACTTTGATAGCTCAATACATTAATGAGGTCCTTTGACTGGTGACTATTCCTTTTGTGAATACCCTATCCCAATCCTCTATTTGAATAAGTTAATGCTCATGGTCTTACTGTTGCCATCTCAAGAGTTTCCCTTACAATCATAGACACAATGCCATGGCTAGTATCATTGCCATGACTGTGGCCCATAGAAAATTTATGGGATTTTACAGGTCATTATGTTAAGATTCCACTACTGCCTCAAAATTTTCAATATCTACATGCCAAAGTTTAATCTGCATTGGATGAGTTGAGTCAAGACACTATTAATAGCCTCTATGACTTCATACCAGTGTGTGTGACAGAAGACATTGGTAATAATGGTGGTACAGCAGCCTATTGAGTAGTTGTAATGATTTTGTATTTTCACCAATAAATTTTGTCATGCCCATGATAAATTTTTTAATCATTTCTTGTTTTTCATGACTCCTTGTTTTCTTTCAATTATTATTTCCTTCTAGGTGGAACTTTGTTTGATGATGAGTGTCTGTGAATCATTATTTTTAGTAAAGTGAAATATATTCCAGTATCAATTATTAAATTTATAATAATTCATATTGTATTGTCTCTTGTTTTCTTTTTTTTTTAGAAGTATGAAGGTATATATATCTATAAAAGGTGGTTTTTCTAATTAAATTCTTTTTTTTTTTTCAGATCCAGTTTTCTACTATCAAATGATGTTTGTGTTGTTCAGTGAAAAATGTGTTGATGTATTTAGAATGTATTCTATTCCTTAGATTTATCTCAAATAATAAATTCTTGAAGAATTTGAAAGTTATGTGTTTTTATCAAATGTATAATCTGTCTTAATACAAAGAAAAAAGTCTGCTTTTTTTCAGTTAAGTAAAATATTGTAAATTGTTTAATTTTCTGATATTGTTACATTATCTCAATCTCTTCATTTTTTCCTTACAAAATATCTATGCAAATATCTTACACTTAGTATTTTAAAATTTGATTTTTCAAAAATTTTTTTTGGTAAATTTAGGTTTATTGTACTTATAATGTTTATATTTATTTATCTCTAAAATTATTTCAATTTATGTGGGTGGAAAGAAAGAAAAAATGGAATATTTTTATTTTGATTTTATAAAATTTTCAAATGATGCTGTTTATTTTAACTTATTTAACCTTTCAAAGATACTAAAAACTAGATGAACATATTACTTAATTTGTTCTGGTAGAACTGAGAATCTGTTGTGTAGAGGAGCTGATGTATGGCTGAATGTCCTCATGTTGGTATGATGTGGAAAATCGGAGTGGGGTACCAGCTTAGTGTTGTCCTAATTACTTGATCCAGGTTTAAAATTGTGAGATCAGTCGGCAATAGTGTTGCTTTTGAGTGCGACGATAGTAAATAATTAAATCAAAACTGGGTATCGCTACATTTGTTTAAACCAGAGATGGCCAACCTTTTTTGAGAAGAGTGGCACTATCTGATAAAACAAAAAGCGAATGTGTGCCACTTCCATATTCTCTAAAAAAGGTTACTTTTAGGTAAAAAAAGGTTACTTTTAGGCTTAGTAATGGGATTTTTATGCAAATAGCAAAGTTTTTCTGCAAGTCTAAGTAGTGGAAATTTAAAAATAATATAATTTTTATGTCAAAAGTACAAACTTATATTTTATTGTTAATAAACTTTTTACAGGTTCAATCACTTAGGTTAGATATAAAACAAAATGAAGTAACTCAAAACATATTTAATTAAATAATTTGTAGTTTTTTTTTACCAAGTCACATCTATATAGTATTAGATCTTGAAGCTGCTAACAAAATAAGGTTGTTTTAGATGCATATCTGAGGGGTATTTTGATTTTGTGTCCATAATAGAAAAGATTTGTTCACAAATCTGTGTTGATTCAAACCTACAATAATATCTGACAGCCAAATCGTATAAGTTGAAAAATTTGGTCGTTGGTATAAATTTCCAAAATTCTATATAATTTGGATCACTTGCAGTTGTAGTAAGTTATAGATGTTTGCTTTTCAGTTTAATATGGTGTTGTTGGTCAATAATTTCGATTTTGGATTTTAGGTGGGTAACAATTAACGCCATACAGATAAATTGAAAAAGATTTTTTGATAAGATCAGTATTTTTTTTATCTTGAAAATAATCAAACTGAAGCACTGAATGAATCCTGCAAAATGAATAATAAATTTTAAAATCTACCATAGCTCCGAGAGTTATTAACTTTTGTAGATAATTACTACACTAATGTGAATGCGTTAATCTTTTTTTTTGATCCATATCCAGACAAAAGAGCAAAAATTTATTCACAAACAAGATATACGACCACGGCCGATTAAGGTATAAGGAATGCAATCTTTCCCTGTAATCTTAAGTTTAAAGTATTTAAATGTCCCACATAATATCGGTAACAAAAGCTAAATTCCATATCCAATTTTCATTCTTAAGTAGCAAGCATTCAATGGGCAGTTCATTTCGCGTCAGACTGACCACTTGACTGAAACATCTGCACATGCACCCACCCCAGCGCCTAAAGTCATGTAAACTGGGATAGGCACAATAGGCCTTGCCCCTCATGGGCTGTTGTGGCACTGAGTTCAATTATATTCTCCATTTTTATCTGCAGGTGCCCAGCTAAAGTGTCTTTCTCGTCATTTGGCTGTTCAAAATTACATGCTCTGTCACCAATAGTCTTCCTGTTTTTCTAAGTACGATTTTATCTACAATTAATCAAATTGCTTTTATTTTTATTGCCAGCAGTCGAGTTAGTAGAAATAGAGTTACAGACTCAAAACTAAAAAGTTATAGGTTTGCTCCTCGATTTTTCAAAGACCGCAGTATTTGGAGCACAGTATATGTTAAATCTGTCAGAGTTCAAAGTCGGCTTGGAAAGGGAGAATGAAATACCAATTTGAATTTAAAAATCTTAATGTGATCGGAGGAGGGGGTGGGGTTATTTGAGGGGTTCAGTCTTGCTTGTATCCGCTCTTAATTCTGACTGTTGTAAAAAATTTCCTATTTATTGATATGGTATATACAGGGTGTCCGGTATAAAAGTATCCAAAAGTAATGGCTTATTATTATTACGGAACTACCCACCAGAATGTAATAAACTGTTCATCCCTGGATTGGAAAACTTTCCGAGTTTTTTAAAGTCTAGTCCGATCGGCCGCACGCGCGTGCATTATCCGGCAATCGCAGACGATGAACTTGTTGCACTGACTTCATTAGTAAAGATCTGGACTCTACAGTAAAAGATGCAGTGCATACTTTGGTTAACGGACTTTAAATCAGTCACACGTTTACAGCGACGTGTTCGAATAGAATGAAATGAATGTCGTTACTGGCTTGCGTAAGAGACTTATCAAGACTCCTACAAAATGAATCACGCACACGATCAACAGTGTCTTCTATCACGAAAACTTGCGTATACTTGCGAGTTTGGGATACCTAAGTTCACGTCTCCTTTAAAGTTCTTTCCCATTGGTCGACATTCCATTCTGTTCGAAAAGGTTGCTGTACACGCGTGACTGATTTAAATTCCGTTAACCAAAGTACGCACTGCACCTTTTACTGTCACGTCCACACATCTTTACTAATGAACACTGGCGTAGCTAGCTCTCCGGGGGCCCTGTATCAAAATTCCTTCGGAGCCCCTTTTTTAGATATGAGAGCCTTGTTAGTGGGACTGTAATTACACTTGTTGGGGCCCCGTATCATTGATACGGCGGTAGCTATGCCCCTGCTAATGAAGCTAGTATAAAAAGTTTATCATCTGCGATTGCCGAATAATTCACGCTCGTGCGGCCAATCAAACTAGACCCAAAAAATCTCGGAGAGTTTTCCAATCCATGGATGAACAGTTTATTACATTTTGATGGGAAGCTCCGTAATAATAAGCGATTACTTTTAGCTCAGACATCCTGTATAAATAAAATAGTTTCGTTGATTGTAAAGAAATGTGTTGTATTCTTCATATTTATTAGTATTACCCATATTTATTAGTATTACCAGAAAAGGATTAAGCGGGTGTCGGACCTGGCGGCCGCCAGGGGCCCCAAGCTTGATGAGTGCAAAGGCCAGCGACAAACCAACCACGCCACCTTGGAACAAGAAATGAAAAGAAAACAAAGATACAATGAAACCCCCGCTAGAAATTTATCGAGATGCAAGAGAAATCCTAATGTAGAAAAACTTCTGAAAATATTTTTAACAATACCGAAATCGATTGCATCAGGTGAATGATCTTTTTTAGTTTCAAAACATGTTAAAAATAATTCAAGAAGTACTATGGGAGAAAGGCAAATTGAACAACATGACCATATTATATACAGAATAAAATGTTTTGGACAAAATAGATATGGTAAAAATAATTGATGAATTGCCAAAGAGAAATCAACTGTATAGCAAAATTGTAAGCTCTTAAGTAAGGTTTTCAATTTTTTTTATACAGTTAAGATTTTTCTTTAGCCGATGAGTTTTATTATAGCAATACATTCTATTTTAAGAATTTAAAGAAATCGACTCTTTTCACTATTTTAGTTTTTTGACTCTTAAGCCCATGGGCCTCAAACCTTTTACCGCCAGGGGCCCCCAACTATCTTAATCCGCTTCTGAGTATTATCCATGTGTACTTTACATCTCACTCGAGCTTACGCTATATTTCGTTTCCTATGACTGATTAATGGTTGCGGTAGCCTTGTAGTTATTGTTATGATCTAGTGACCGGCAAAATTGCTGTCGAGCCGTGAGTCCAGATTCCATTAAAGGTTCGTCACGTGCGGGAGGTGAGTCTTCGCATTGGCTATGGAATTGGCTTCGGATTGGATATGGAATGTGGGTGTGCCATCTTATGTATGGACCTCTTCGTCCGATTGTGGCTCAAAATTACGTATCGTATTGGCTTTAGTTACTGGAAGTGTGGTATCGGGCAGATAAAAGTGTTCAATAAAACAATAACAGATTAATTAAAAAAATGTTACCAGATTTGTCAAGAATATTTGTGTTTGCAACATAATATACTTAGAGCGCTACTCATTTTTGGCGTGATTTTGAAATCGCAACCGAGTAGAATAGTTCTTTTTTGATAAATCTGTCCTTGAAATATATTTTAGGTACTTACGTATACCGTCGACCAATATCGCTAAATCAAAAGACGTCGCCAAATGCTGTCAAAAGCGTGAAAAAGGACTATTGTGTTTGTGCGTGTGATGGAACAATTTCCTACAGTTGGCTACATATCGCGACAATTGGCGACGTCTTTTGATTTAATGAACTGATCGACGCGCAAGCGGGGTATAATAGCAAGTATCGTATTTTATTCAATTTCTACTATTAATTCACTCTCTTCCTATATATAAGATATATATGTATATATTATATTTATATATCTTGTTAAAATTTTCAATCGTTTATAAAATATTTTCTATTAATCGAATCAAGTTCAAATAAATTTTTTAAAACTTGTAGTGGATGGCACTTGATGTTAATACAGTTTTTTCAAATATGAATTCATTAATTACCGTTTTTCGACGCCAACTTAGATTCGTCTACATTGTTGCAACAATGCTAATTGTTAAAACAATGACAAAAGTTGGCGTTGAAAACCGGTTTTTTAGCCAAACCGGGTGTGCATTGTTACAACAATGCAGACAAATCATTCTCTTTTTTCAATTTCTACTATTAGTTCACTCTCTCCCGATATATATATATATATATATATATCTTGTTCAAATTTTCAATCGTTAATAAAATACTTTCTTTTTTCATCCATTCGAAGTAGGAATTGACGTAACTTTTTTTATTTTGCTTAATTTCACAGTAAGATATACAAAATTACATTTCAGTGAGTTTATACAATATTCTAAAAAAATTAAAGAGATTTAACTTAATTTTGTAAATAATCACAAAATTCTTTAAAAGCTTCGTTTAATAAATTTAACTAAAAGTTAAAATGCTCTAATTAACTTAGTTTATATAAAAATATGATGTGGTTATGTATATTAAATTATATATATTCAGATTAGAATCTAAGCCTTCCGATAAATTCCTTATTTTAAATTGAATTTCACTTATTACATTCGAATTTATGACCAATTTCTTTCATTAAGAAAATAAGAGGGTGATAGGACACAACCTTTTAAATTTCCTCTATTTCCTTAAAAGTATCAAAAGATATTCCTCGCTTTGCACAAACCGCTATCACGTGACTTGAGACAATCCCCGCCGCGCGCACAATTGACGCAATAAGCGACAACACGCCACCTTGTGTGATCTGCGGCAGCTACTCTATCTACGAGCCGCTAATGGGCAGAGGTTGGATATGAAGTAATCTTTTTTTTTCTCTATCTCTCGCCCTTTCTGTGGGAAATTCCAAACCTCTGGACAAATGTTGGCGTTTCCCTTCATTAATACGTTTCTCTACGTGAGAAGAGGAAAACGGTTATTTAAGTATAACGTGCCGGTTCGAATGTGTGCTAACCTCCCTTGCTGGAGGAACATGTCCATGAAACACGCTATCTGGTAGGTGGAAATGCTTTTTAAGAGACCAAAATGCGTTATCGAACTGCAGAATAAGCACTTTTTTGTCTTAACACCCCTTCGGTGAAGTAAAACTAAACTAAAACGTCACGATAGAGGATCTTGTGTGCAGGAAACTGGACACGCTATAAAACGTAAGAGGAGAGATAATGTGTGTGGAACGGATGTTGTGTATTGTGTTGTATAAATATTATAAGAATTGTGTATTTATGTACATTTGATTGAATTCAATGTCTTATATTCAAAAATAATGTCTTAAGTAAAAGATACTATGCACACACAATATTGGACGTGCTCTCTGATTTATAGATTCATATATTGTTGGGGGGGGGGCACTTTTAAGTTTCAGGTTTTTTGAAATTTGAAGCTAATCCGCTTCCCTTTTGCATGCGTCAGATTTAGGAACAATGGTTTATAGAATCAGAAACATCAAAAATACATAAAATTATTGGTTCTTAACGTGTTAATTTTATTCGTGTTCATTGACGTGTTGTGACGTATTGGGAAAATTGATGAGAATAGCGTGAGACTTAAGGAGTTAATTTTTTGATTTATTATGTCTATACAAACCGCTCAGCCAGTATGGTGGTTATGACATTCGACTTGTAATCGAGAGGGCTGGGGTTCGAATCCCGAATAAGGCATGGATGCTTCGGGAAAAGAAGTTGGACTTTCGGCTGAAATGGATTCCCGTCTCGAATGGAAAGGAGTGCATCCCTTCTGTTCTATGCTGAGATTATCATTTGTCATAATAAAGTTTATATTCTTTTGTGTTATGTTTCTGTCAATCGCTCTCTCGTCTTTCGTATGTATCCCAGGATGAAACGCACGGCAACAACAACATTACGTTTACAGCTATTAATTACAATATTAACAGATACAAGTTATTCAAACTATTGCGTGTTTTAATATTACAAGAGGGCAAAGCACAACTTCTCTTTTTCGAGTGTTCAAACTAGTCTCTCCCTTCGCTCTTCTGGGGTGGGGCCGTCCTTCTTACTTCTCGGATCCTACTCGAAATTTGGCTTCCAGGTGGAGTGCAAACGTTTTTTGTTCAATGGCTATGAACTTATGGCGTGATGTCAGAGGAAAGGATTCTGTAGTATTTTGAAAGTGCACGTGTAGATATAGAGGACGTAGTTTTATATGAATAGAAAGGCCGATCTATCAGCTGCGAGGTGGAGAAACGTTGCAGTGTTTATGTTGAACAAAATGGTCTTTTGTCATGCGTTGTTTCTGTCAAGTCGGGGTTTGAGTTCCGTTGTTACTGCTAAGAAGAAGGGCTGTTGAGGTCGCTGTCAAGGCCGGATCACTCAGTAAAAGACTGCGTTAGGACGGCATTGACATGCTCTTTGATAGTAACCAAGAGTCCTAGCGAATATTGAAGTCCGTTGTGGAGTATGTTGGAGCGTCGTAGAATGTTGAAGAAATAGAAGCGTCATCGAGTATTGAAGCCTGTTGAAGTGTCTCTTGCATCTGTGAAGCTCCCCTGCTTCCCCTTTTAGTGCCTAAAAATCGAATACGTTATGCCTTTCCAAGTCTTACGTGATGCAGAAATGCTTCTGTTTGGACGTAGCCTGGATTACTATTTGGCTATTGGTCCTTGTCACCCCTCTTGCGGTGGACTTTGAAGCCGGAGATTGGCGTGGGAACTGCGCCGGTCACCTTTCTGTCGGCTAGATAAAGAGATGTCAAAGGTTGACTTGCCTTAGAATATAAGTATCAGATTGTCCAGTTTGAAATATTTTCCCACGCGAAACTACGTGACCATTGAGACGTCATTAGTTCCCTAACAAGAAATGGGTCCTTTGGTGGAGATCTCCGGTATTACTAAACCGCCGTCTTAGAGATAGACTGGTGCACTTCTGTCGAGTTTCAAAATTCTCACGTTGGTGTTCGGTTGGGAGTCTGCTCAGGCTCGTCCTCATCACTTGACCGTGGTTCAAAATAACAAAATTCATCGCCAATAGCTCTCGTATTGTTTCAAAGGGTAAAGTTAGTTATCAATCGATGAATAAAATTGTATTGTCTAGATTTTTGACGTACAGGGTTTCCTAGACATAACGACCGAGTTAATGAAATTGGCCGATGGTGTAATAAGTACCTATCATATATATTAGCAACAGTGTCAGCTAGAATTTGATTATCTATTTTCTATTTATTTCGTTTCGTGACACCAATAGCCTATAAGACAATCAGGGACGCAGTGGCGTAACGTACATCATGAATCATTGTATTTATCATGTAACCGTCATGAGTTTAGCCCAATGTTTGCAAACAAATGTACCATTTGAAAAAAAAAATGATTTTAACCATTTAAAAAAATATTTGAGTAAGATGTGTCTTAATTTTCTATTTTTATACTACATACAAGGGGAGAGGAGTGTAATAAAGGATAAAACTTAAAGTGTTTTTAAACGGAGATGTGACTTACAATGAGGTATTTGGTCGAGCTATGTGTATTCTAATCTATCATCTAGATTTTTTTAGTTTCGAGGGGGAAAAAAAAAGATTCAAAAGGATTTTTTTTAGCATAAGAAGGAGAAAAGAAAAACTTCCGTCTTATTTAAAATGTCACTCTAAACTCACCATCTTCAGAATATCATCATCAACAACAGAAAACCTTTTTTTCCTTTTAAAAGTTTGATTTCGAACGATGGAAAGAGGTTGTGAGGGAAGAGTCCAGATGTTACTAGTGTCCGGTTTCTGTGCCCACGAAATCCATCAGCATGCATTAGACCCTTTTTATCTCGAAAGGGTGTTTGGAACGAAACCCTTTTAGGGCAATCGTTTGGGAGATATTCCTGTCTAAAAGGAAGTTAGGCTTAGTGGCGGAATGTCCTTTGAGAAAATTCTTTTCAGAGATTTAAGTGAAATTTATTTAGAAACTTGAATGCTCTTTTTTATGTAGGCTGTTTTGGATCATATACTTCAAGGGATTTGTATTTATACGCTGTGATAAAAGTTCATATAAAAGATTATGTGGGAATATAACAGTGTTCTGAAGAATATTCAAATTTATGAAAAATTGTGCATTATGATGAGAGAGATTTCGTACCGCATCTTTAAAAAAATAATTAAATCAAGAAAACTGCAAGCAATCCGTGAAGATGATTTAGTTCTACTCATTTTGATCCCAATTTGCTTATTTAAGTAACTAAAAATTGTATGCCTGGCATCGGAGTAGTTTGAGAAGGGAGGGGGGCATGCCAAGTTATCCTATGGGGCCCATTTTAGTAACAAAAATAATTTCGCAGGAAAATATTTTAGTTATAATTTTTAGAAGTATTTTTCTATTTCTTTGAGATGGTTCTTTTTTCCTGTTTCGTATTGCTTCTGAGTGTGATATTAGTAAGCGAGCAAGTAAACTATAAAAAAGAAACTAGCACCATGAAGGTAGTTACTGTATTTTAAAAAAATTAAACAATTATACAAGACCCAAATATAGGTAATGAGATGATTAAAAATTTAAAGCCATAGGCCCCACAAATGATTAGCAATTGGACAATGAATATTAACATCAGTAATTGATGAACCTGACCCATTCCTCCGGCGATGCATGCTTACGTATTTATGTAGGGATTGATTAAAATTCTTAGCCTCATTCTTGGATACATTATATGCTTACGTCTATATGTAGGGATTAAAATTCCTAGCCTCATCCTTGGATACTTTATGCTTACGTCTATATGTAGGTATTGATTAAAATTCCTAGCCTCATCCTTGGATACATTATATGCTTACGTCTATATGTAGGGATTGATTAAAATTCCTAGCCTCATCCTTGGATACATTATATGCTTACGTCTATATGTAGGGATTGATTAAAATTCCTAGCCTCATCCTTGGATACATTATATGCTTACGTCTATATGTTAGTCATGGATTGATTAAAATTCCTAGCCTCATCCTTGGATACATTATATGCTTACGTCTATATGTAGGGATTGATTTTCCTCATTGATACATTATATGCTTCTTTATTGATAATTCCTTCATCCTTGGATACTTTATATGCTTACGTCTATATGTAGGTATTGATTAAAATTCCTAGCCTCATCCTTGGATACATTATATGCTTACGTCTATATGTAGGGATTGATTAAAATTCCTAGCCTCATCCTTGGATACATTATATGCTTACGTCTATATGTAGGATTGATTAAAATTCCTAGCCTCATCCTTGGATACATTATATGCTTACGTCTATTATATGAAGGGATTGATTAAAATTCCTAGCCTCATCCTTGGATACTTATTGCTTACGTCTATATTATTTTCTGCCTCATCCTTGGATACATTATATGCTTACGTCTATATGTAGGGATTGATTAAAATTCCTAGCCTCATCCTTGGATACATTATATGCTTACGTCTAAATAAAGAATGATTAAAACATTGGGAATACATTCTACGAGACATTCAGATATTGTTTCTCCAGATATGCTACATTTTGAGGGCTCCAAACCATCCATTCTATACATGTTCGATTGAAGATAAATTCGGTGACTTGCTGGACAAGGAAGGATATCAACAGCATAGTGTCAATCCAGAGACTCGCGAGCCGTATGAACTTCGCGTTATCTTTTTCATATATAGCTTCTATATGACGTGCCTTGCAGATAAACCTCAACTGGACACAAGTTGCTAAAAGCTGTTTAAGGTTTTACGTAGAATGAATAAAGGTGACTTGCTGTCGTAAGATATAGCATTGTACACCATCAAAAAGGGTTTTATGCCTCTGTAAAACAAAGGCTGATTAGAATTGTTGGCCTTGGATACTCTATACATTGAACCGATGGTCATATGCTCCAAGACAGAAGCGGAATTCATCACTGAACTCAAAGTTATGCCAATCTTTTGGTAGCCATGATGATAGACTACGACAACACCCTAAGCGACTTTGCCAATTTTTCGGGATTAAAGACATGCGTCTTAACGCTCTAAATGTAAGCCCGCATCAACAACCAAGAGTTATGAAATGATGGAATGGGTGGTGCGGAGGAGGCTGTAGCACTTGCAATAATTGAAAGCAATGATGTTGGGAGTAGTTTGGGCCTCTTCTGCAATCATCCCAACTTACTTCGCATTCTAAAAGCCTTTATCCAGTGGATGTTCCTTGAAACAATCTTTTCTTCCTGTAATTCTTTATAGCCTTTTTCATATGGTAAAGGTAATGTCCTATTCCTTAGCTTAATCAGTCAGCTTTATGCATCCAGATTATTCGACAACGTTTGAAATCGTCCAATTGCTAACATGCTTTTGATAATGTCTTAAGGGAATTATTATTGTTAATCAAGTTCAACATTGACTACGATAAAAAAAATTAATTGTCCACAGCTTGCTATCTGGTTTATACCATGCTAGTTGAGCTTGATAAATGTTCGTTATGATTCAAATTAACATTCATTGGCTTTGAAAGTTTACTCATTTACGTGCTTGTATAAAAGAATTTACATGCGAAATTTAAAGTTAATCCAATTAACATTGTTCGTTTTTTCTTTCCTCCAAAAGAATGTAGTTAGCTCATGCAAATTCTATGTAATTAAGCTTTATGCTTTTAACTTCTGTGTTGTCAGATCATTATTCTGAATTTAATAAAAGTTTCTGGGTTTCTTTTTTTGG
>BMAO01033526.1:0-106370 GCA_019973975.1 Trichonephila clavata
TTGAATTTAAATATTGTTGAAGATAATACTCTTAGGAAATTATGTCAAAAGGTACTAGTTATAGATTAATGATCTCCAATAATAATAATGCCATAAAAAAAACAAATCTCAAAGATATTTGTAACTTCATTACTAAATTAGCAATTAAATACACTTTTCCTATTGAAGCTTTTAATGAATTTAAATGCAATGTTTTAAAAGAGTTACTGAATAATAACTATAAACTGATTGTGGATTAATTTACAAAAACTTAAGCATCATATTGTAGAACTACAAAAAGAATTTCATTATTGTTTATGTTGATAAAGTTCCGGTAATTATGCAATTATTTGCAAATGGTTGTATGCTGATATGCTTAATAGACATTTTCATAATAATGCTTTTAAAAATCTAATTCTAGCAATAGAGAAATTTTTAATCGAATTTCTGCTTTTTATAAAAAATTAGATTTACGCATTCAGATATTAAATTCCTCATATTTTCTTAACTCCAAAATTTCATAAAAATCCTATTAATTTAGGCTATAACAAACGGCTTTAAAACTTATATTACACTTCCGGGTAGAAAGCTACAAAAGGTTATTCAATCCACATTAGACAGTATTGATAATTCGATTATAGTTAAGAATAGCTTGGATATCATTAAGTACATGCAAGATAAAAAAATTACTTCTATTCACACTATGACTTTGAAGATTTATTTAATTCCATAGATATTGGGGATATGGTTAAAATTCTCAAAATAGCCTATAACAAATATTCTTTGAATAAAATAATTAAGTATGATAAATATTTTCAATTATTCATCTAGTACTATATGAAAATTAATTTTCACAATAACTCTTATTATCAGCAAATTAAAGGTCTTCCACAAGGAGGACCTGCAAGTAACTGTTTAGCAAATATTTATCTGCACTTTTATGAATATGATAACATTAGTATAGATTCTTGTTACTTTTTTAGATACATAGATGACTTAATCATCTTTAGTAAATAGTAAATTTTGTGCCTAGTTTAAATATTATCCCTATATCTGAAATTATTAAAAACCAATTATAATAAAGACTCTGCAAACTTTTTAGACCTACAATTAATTGTTAAGAATAATATACTAATTAGTAATATTTTTGATAAAAGAGACTCTTTTGATTTTAACATTATTAAAATGCCTTTTTGGGAAAAACCTACATCAATCTTTTTAGAAATATCATCTTAAATTTTATAAAAGAAATAACGATTTAGTCACAGATAATGATGTTAAGCAAAATAATTTAAGCTATTCCGCAATAATTGCTTGGAATACAACTATCCAAGTAACTTCATTTTTAAATATATGTCTAAATTATCTCTCTAATTCTCCTTTTCAAAGTTTAAGCATTATTCTTTGTTTTTGTTTTTTTTTTTCCTCTTTCTGTTTTTTATTATTTTCACTTTGTTTTAGTTTGCTTGTTTAACTACAAAAAAACTATCCAGGTGGCGCCACTAATTTTGCATCTGGCTTTATCAACCTAACACGTCATTTTTAAACGATCATTTAGCGTAATGTTCTCGTACGTACAGTTCTTTTTTTCCGCTCTCCGGTTATTTGCATTTTTTCATGTAAGTTTTGCTTCATTATTCCTTTTCAAAATTATTTTATTTTTATTTTGTTAGGATTCATTTCCTTTCATATTTTCTTATTATTTTTATTTTATTTTTCTTTTGGTTGCAAATTACACGTGGTTGGTTTTAGGCCTAACTTTTCAATATTGGTATGTTTTCTGTTATGTATAAAATTTCTGCTGAACGGGGGAAGGTAATCCATAAAATATATTTAACCCTAATTTTGCTGGTCTAATTTCAGCAACAGCTCTAGAATCATAACAGGTCTTCATTTTAGTCTATTGACTTTTGGCTTCTTACATTTTAAAGTTCTAATTCTGTTCCATGTTATACATACGCTTAGTTAATTCTTCTATATAGACTCTTCCATTATTTTTAAAGTGTGTTTCTTTAAATCTGGTTTGAATCTTCTAGCTTTGTTAGTGATATATTTGTATTATCAATTTATTATGCCATGATTTCTTTCATTTATTATATATATATATAATATATATATATATATATAATCAAAATTTCTCTACAAGAGAAGATGGATTAACATGATTAATACTTAAAAGAATAGCAATTGCTAGATAACAAGACAACAGAATTTAGAAGGAGATATAAAAAATTGAAATAACAGAGTAAAATATAAAAGAATGGATGCTTCAGTATTATCAACATTGCTGACTTCGGCCAGCTTGTTATACATAAAATTTCCTTAAAATTTTTTTTTCTGTATAAAAGTGAGGTTGAACATGTTTTTTGGCCAGCCAACCTTCCCCCTTTTTTGTTAATAATACCGAGCAAATACCAATTGGAAATAATAGATAGGAAATCTAAATCCATTATAAGGAAAATATAACTTACCTAAAAATTGCATACTGAAATGCAGAGCCCGTCCTAAATCTGAGTACAATAAAAAATTATTACCAGATTCTGGACCCAAATACAATTTCAAAACAAAGCAAAGGCTGAAAAATAGCACTTAGCAAAAGTATGAAAAGAATAGAAATAATAAAATAAGAATTGTAAACATACTACCATTATTTTAGAGACTCTTAATATGATTTAAAAGTTATAAAAAAGTAATTTTATCTAAAACTAGAAACTGGGGGTATTTAAAACTACCTAGGAAGAATAATAAATCTATAATATAAACCTTTTAAAACTATGGAAATTTAATCCTTACTATTTAGAATTTCTTCATTTAAATATCTATTAATAAAATTAATTGGGTAGTAGAGTTTTGAATTAAACAGTATTTAGTAAAATGTTTATAATTTTTTATTTTTTCTGATTTATTAGAAACTAGAAATTTATTGCGTAGTGTGTAATTAAGAACAAATTCACAATCTCTCTCTCTCTCTATCTCTCTCTCTATATAATATATCTTGTTCATTTTCAATCATTTTATAAAATAATTTCTTCATCCATTCAAGTTCAAATACATTTTTTAAACTTGTAGTGGATGGCCCTTGATTTTAATACAGTTTTTTCAAACATTAATTCATTAGTTAAACTCATTTTGTGAATAAATAGTAACAAACAAAAATAATAGTCTAACACCATCTATAAAAAGAAAAATAGTTCGTTGTATCCCTGTAGCGCAACAGATAGCGCGTTGGACTTCTAATCCAAAGGACGTGAATTGGAATCCTCCCTGGGGTGGCCTAATTTTTGAGAATGTGATTTATATAAATGAATAAAGAGTAACAAACAAAAATAGAAATCTATAGAAAGGAAAATTGTATACATTGTGATTCTGTCGTATGTATATACATATTTATAATTATTGTAATTATTTAATAAAAAGTAACTAAAATAAAAAAATTTGTTTTCTTTTCTTGGCCTAAGTAAGAATCGACTTAAAAAAGTTTTTTTATATTACTTGTTAAACATTTTAATCACTTTGATAATTAGCTGATATCCGCTCACTTCACTGAGTATTTCATGAGGTATCTAGACTATTCATTTTTTTTTTGTTGACAAAGCCCTAGCGCTAAGTTTTTGATTGTACTGAGAAACACTCTTAAACCCCCCATCTCTTAATTAAAAAAAAAACAGGACTTTTGCTTTTTACTACAAAAGTACAAGGGGTGATCAAATGAAAAAGTACGAAACGACATAAAAATGAAACAGTTAAATATTTGCATATTCCGCCAAGGAGAATGTAGCGAACATCTCGGGATGCCATTGGAGACTCTGACTGGATCGGATCATGCTCGGGTGCCCGCATGCGCAGGAGAGAGCAAAGGCTCTTATAAAAGCGGCGTCCAAATGATGCGAGCACAGAATTACTCGAGCACAGAAAAAGCATTAACTCCGATGTGTACTGTGAGACACTCGAGCCTACGCAGGTCCATCAAGAACAAAAGACCGGCTGCTCACGGAGGGTGTGGTTCTGCTCATGATAACGCGCGTCACACGTTCCAGAGTCACACAAATGGAACTGACAAGTTCCAATAGAGACGTGGACCATCCGTCCTACAGTCCGGACATGTCACCCTGCGATTTCCATGTGTTGGTCCACTGAAGAAACACCTGAAAGGAAAGCGCTTCAACTCGGACGAAGTACTCAAGGACACTGTGAAGGACTGGGTCTCGTCACAGTCACAGGAATTCTGGGAACAAGGAATCCTGCGGCTTGTTATCAGTGGATCGTTGTGTTCAGGCCTATGGTGTGTATTTTGAATAAAGTCTATATTTGTACCCACCGTGTCGTTTCGTACCTTTTCATTTGATCACCCCTTGTATATTTATCATTGATGGCCCTGCAGCAACTCACTCAGAGTTGAATTCCTAAAAAATTACTTTTACTAACACTCCTTGGAGAGTAAATTTCTACAAAACACGTTCTTGACGGATCTCTACTCAACAGAAGAAAGGTGTTTACCAAATTTCAAGTCTAATAATTCAAAAATTGGAATTTTTTGTATCTACACCACCCTCGATCGCCCGCAACTCTGCTTGGGAGTCGATTTTCACAGAACCCGTTTTTTGTAGGCATCTACACAGAAAGTAAGCATGTCTACCAAATTTCAAGTCTGCAAGTCAAATATTACAAAAAAAGAGAATTTTTCTCATTTCTAAAGCCTCCTTAACCCCCTACCCTTAGAAGACAATTTCAGTAAAACTCGTTCTTTTTGCGAATCTCTACTCAAAAGACAACAATATTTTTGCTAAATTAAAATTTTGTTAATGTTAAAAATTTTGTTAAAATATGTTCGTTTAATAAATCAAAAAGAGGAATTTTTTTGTCTATACATCCCCAAGAGCCCCTCCCCCACCCTGGAGTGCAGATTTCGCCAGAAACTGTTCTTAGTGAATTTCTACACAATAAAAAAAACGTTTGCCGAATTTCAAGTGTGTGATAGTAATAGTTTTGAAATGAAATTTTTTATCTATAACACCCCTGCAACCATTTATGGGGGTCAGTTTTCGCAAACCCCTTTCTTAGCAGATTTCTACTCAACGAAAGAAGCATGCCTGCCAAATTTCGAGTCTGTAGGTCTAAAAGTTCCGGAGATCTCATGATGAATGAGTGAATGAATCGCTTTTCTCCTTTATGTGTATATGGAGGATTGGCTTTGTGTGCGGACTAAGGGTGGTAGTTTTTCGAATACTACACAGTTAGTAAACTATTCGCATGTTGCTGTGGTCACCATGCGAATAGTGACTGCAGTAAGGTCACCAATGAAAATAAATGGTTTGTAAACTGGACTGCACTATGCGTCATTGATGTGAGAGGCGAAAACCGGCTGCGACAATATGTGAGAATTGAATAAAATGCTACATTTGAACAACTAACAAATCAAAGGAACTAGGGAACACACAGACGGGTGTCTAAGAGGTAACAAATCCCATTACGTATGAAACTCCGAAACAGAACGATGGTCACTGTACTTATGCTTAGAAAGTTATAAGCTTCAATTTGAGCGCAATAGCATAACTTGACTACTGATTGGCAAAGGTTTACCTTCACCAATAAATCCTGTTTTCCTCTCTGTCAATGAATGTCTCCGTGTCAAAAAGCATCCAAGATCAATTAACATTTGCTGAAGAATAAAATATGGGAGGGAAGGAATGCTATTCTGTGAAGAATGTTTTTATGTTATAGTCCTTGTTCTCTTGTATCTATGGAAGGTAGATAAAATGGATTGGGCTCTGTGTTGTAGGAATGGAGTTGCCCTTCGTCGCACATCCTCCTTAGATTCCCAGCTGACGTAATGCCAAGAGCGCGCAACTTAGCTGATAAGGCAGTTCGAACATAACGCGGGAACCATAGACCAATAGAGGCATAGAGTGGGAAACGACAAGAAAGGAGACAAGAGTGCGGCAGCCGAGACAGAAGACGAAGGGACGAAATGGACGCCTTGTGAAATCCAGCGAGTTATTTCTGACGATGATTTAATTACTTTTTATTAACTTTTAGACCTCCCTTGTTAATAATTGTGTCCTTAATTAATGTATACCTAACTTAATCTGGCCTTTGTCACTCTCTACAGTATCAACTATTGCCGATCACGTAAATCTTTATACGCTGACTATCAGACGAATAGGTTCTTTCACCGTTCCATACGACCTTAATTGTCCGGGATCGATTGGAAGAGCATAATGAAGAATTCGTAATGTTCCTCTAGCCCAGTGGTCTTCGATTCATGGAACCCTTAGAGCTATAAAGTGTTTTCGGGGAACCCCACTGAACACGCGTTTAAAAGATATGCCTTAAAATAACATTCAGATCAGCATGTGTTATAGGTTCTTTATGTAAAGACATTTGAAGTCTAGGATTTGTTATTAAAAAATTTCAGCGATATATTTTAATATAATTTACTTATTAATAATATATTAACTTGGGATCCAAGTGTCACCTATCCATCCATTATATTTAGTAAATGGGATATGTGCTTGCATTTTTTGACACAAAAAGTTTTTGTCGAAGTCCAGGTCTATTGAAATTATTTGCAGTCACATTTCATATATACTGTGTTTAATTTACTTTTATATTTTGCTTTTGTTGTCACATACTTTGATAAATATTTTCACTTAAATACGTTGTTTTTAAGTGAAAAGTTGTTTTAAGTGAAAAGTTTTTAAGTTGTATTAAAGCATTTATAGCTGTGGGAGAAATCCAGTGTTTATCTGCATGAATTTTCAACCTAAAATTTATAAGCTGTTTTTGCTTAAATTTAGATTTTATCGTTAAATCTGTTGGAATCTTTATAAGTTGTTCCCTTTCCTTTATTGTAGATGTTCCTTCCCCCAACTATGAAAAAAGAACATTTCCCATTAGAAAACTATTTAAATTACCAAAATATTGTACTGACCAGTACAAAATTAATTCAGGGAACCCAGGATAGCAAACAACAGAACATTCACGATCAGGTTGGTATTTTACAATTTTACTGGCTGGATTGGGCTTTATATATTTTTGGTTATACAAACTTTATAGAGAACGTATGAATCCCTATTGCATATATATAAATAATTTTCTTTTTGATTTTTTATTGTGACCCGTGGAACACCTGGGCATGCCTCGTAAAACTCTAGGACTCCGTGGAACATTGTTTGAAGACCACTGCTCCAGCCCAGTGTTTCTTAAAGTGATGCCTACGTCCTACAAGGGGGCAATTTGAATCTTAATGGATGCAATTCGAAAAACCACTCATTTAAAGCGTAAATGATCTATTTATTAGTAATATAGCCAATTATAAATAAAATTTTGAACAAAAACTTTGAAAGATTTTTATGAGTCCAAAAATTTGAAATAATTGATACACAACTATGTATGTTTTTGTGAATCATCTAAATATTTTGTCAGCTGATTTAAAAGAAAGGTTTTCTAATTTACAAAAAACGGATTTCCTAACTTGGATGACGCAGATTAACCTTCAACAAAAGACTGTCTTGTCAATAACATCAATATTATAACCTCTGATAACAAAGTTTGGTGAATGAAGTCAGAACAGCCGATCTGACAACAGTGGGGAAACAAAACGCTGCACATGCGTAGCGGCAGGTGTTGACCATCCGCTCCCGCCGTTGTTCAGTTGAGCATCGTTTGTGCTCCGTGTAAAACTTATTTTACAAAGTGCTTGTTTAGTGCGTTGGTTCTTAACTGAGAACAGGAAAATGAACGAACAAAAGTTCAATTTAAAGTTTTGTTTTGAGCTTGGGAAGACACCGACACACAGAAACTTATTCGATACTAGTACGTGTTTATGAAGATCAAGTACTGTCCATGTTCTCCCATTTTCGAAAAGGCGGGGAAAGTGTTCCTAACAACCCCTGTAGCGAAAAACCGATGACCTACGTCAGTGACGAAAATATTGAGAAAGTGAGTAAATTAATCACCAAAATTCGTCGTAACTGTGTGCATGTGTCATTAACTGTGTGCATGATTAGCTGGACGATAAATACTGCAAGGTACTTTGAAATTTTGACCCGTTTTATGAAACGTCTACGCAGGGTACGACCCCAGTAAGCACAATGTTCATGGGTTTTTGTTCATGACAATGCTTGCCTTCACACAGCCAATATCGTCAAACAGTTCCTGGCAAAAAAGGGGATGGTGCAAATTGAACATTCACCATTCTCGCCAGATCTAAATCCTCCAGACTTTTTCCTGTTCCACGACTCAAACTCACTTTGAAAGGAAAGAGATTTGACGATATTTCTGACATCCAACGAAATGTGACGAGGCTTTTGAACTCCCGAAAGAAGATATCTTGCAAAGTTTCCGGGACACGTATAGCAGATCTTAGCGATGCATAGTTATGGGAGGTAACTATTTCGAAGGGTAGTGAAGTAATTTTCGTTAATATTTTATCTACGTCAATGTTATAGGACTATTCACCGAACTTCATTGTCAGAGGTTGTACATCAACTATCTAAATAATGATTATCGTTACAGTAATCATTACTGAATGCATGCATACATTCACTGTATGTACGCATGCATGGATGCATGTTTGAGTGTGTGTATGGGGATATATGAATTGGCTAATGGGGGAATGGTAAAAAAAGGTTGAGAAACACTGCTCTAGCCTTCGCTTTCTCCAGTTCTAAAAACAATAAAGCATTTTTGAAGCTAATGTCTATCCTCATGTCTGTAGTATGGGCATTCCACTATGTCTCCTGCCTCAGCAGTTCTCATGGTTTCAGCGAACGAATGAGTATTTATTGAAATCGCAATATAAAGCAACACGGGGGCTGTTGGGGGGGTAGGGGGGAACCGAGCTCACCCGAAAGGAGTTAACGGCTACAAAACGAACCCCCGGGAAACAGCCACCCCCGCTTTCAATCTTTATTAAACAAAATCTTAGTTTTCATTTTTACAGTAGCACACATTACTTTTACATATTACAAATTTTAGGTAAATAAAATGAAATACATATGTGATTGCAAGGTACATAAACAAACAAAGCTGAAAATAATAATAAAGAACATAAAGGGTGTTGGTGACGGATTTCGTAATTTTGAACCCCAGTCAGGTGACTTGCACCCCACCCTCTCGAATCTACCCCACCAGCTAAATGAGGACTTTGAGCCACGACAGATTGAACGTGTATCAGCTCCTCTGCACGGCGTGTCTTCGGGGCTACTAAAACTCGAACCCATACCACATCGCCTACGAGTTCGGGACCATTTAGGTACCACGACCACTACACTTTAATTACCCAATCCCATGCTGCTCCCCCTTCTGTTTGTTCACACAGAAAGAGTTAGATATTCTAGATATATTAGCAGGGTTAGCAAGTAGTCATAATAATACGAATCAATAATGTAATTTTCTTTAAAAACACTTTTCGAAGGTAATGCAGATATTTTGTGTTTTGAGGGTAAAAATCCTTTTCACGCTGTCTCTTTTCTTGAAGTACTATTTGATTACATACTGAGCACTGCTAAATCATATTTAAAGCCGTTTCATTTAAATTAAATTTTAAATGTCATGAAACCGTTAATGTTTCTTCGAAAACGCGATAATAATTAGATAATTATGTTTGTAACTCTCGAGATACAATATATGCAGGGAATTATCGATTTATTCACTTCATGAAAGCTCTTTAAACTTATTTGAGAACACTCGAAACGATTATTTATTTGATTACACTTTGATATTTAACAAGCAGTGCATTACATCTGGGTAGAATCTCTGTTTATTGATGCTTTTAAACAGTTTTAAGGTTTTAGTTTAAATTTTGCTTTTAAAATCATAACTCCGTTTATTGGTTAAAGGGGAGCATATTCTTTTCTTGTATCTAGATACTTATTTATTTCTGTCTTTTAGAAGGTTTTCCTCAGGTTGTTTTTAAATATTTTTCTACTATTATTGGTAATTACTTGTTTCACTACTAGTAACATATACTAAAACATTATTGGAACATTTTAAGATGTTAGAAAGAAATTCTTTTTTATACTAGTCGTATATATATAATAACATCTATTTTAATGATATTAAAAATCAGATTAAAAAATTACAAAATAAATTTATTATAGTTTATATTGATAAAGTGCCTGGAAATTTTGCCTTCATTTGTAAATACTATTATAGTTTAATGCTCAACAAACATTTTGAAAATAATACAGCTTTTATTAGGTCATCAATTTCTGATAGAGAAATAAATAATCGAATTTTGGCTTTTCATAAACAATTAAAAATACAAATTAATAATAATTTTAAATTTCCACATGTATTTCTTACTCCTAAATTTCATAAAGATCCAGTAAAGTTTAGAACAGTTACTAATGGTTTTAATACATATATCAGCAAATCAGGCAAAATTATACATGAAATGTTACAAGATACAATAAATAATCTAAAAACTTCAGCCATTCTTAAAAATAGTACAGAACTTATTGCACAAATTAAAGATAACAAGATATTTTCATTATTTAGCTTAGATTTTGAAGATCTTTTTAACTCAGTTAATATTGATGATATGATAAAAACACTAGTAAAATTACATAAAGATAATTTGTTTAAAAATGTCAAATATGATAGATTTAGTTATCTACTTAGGTTAGTTCTAAAAGAGAATTATGTTTATCATAATGGTAATTATTATCAACAGATTAAGGGTCTACCACAAGGTGGCCCAGCTAGCAACTGTCTTGCCAATTTATATTTACATTATTTTGAAAATAGTTTCACAGACAACTTAGAATTTTACTTTTTTCGTTATATAGATGATATAATCATTTTTGGCAAGCAAGACAACTTTATACCTAATATTAATTTTTATCCACAATATCTTAATTTAATACAGACAAATAGTAACAGTTACGAAGCAAATTTTCTTGATATAGAAATTAAATTAAAAGATTATAAAATAGTTACTAATATTTATGATAAACGAGAAGACTTTAATTTCAATATTATAAAAGTACCGCATTGGGAGAGTAATGTGCATGTATCTATATTCAGAAATATTGTTCTTAATTACACACTACGCAATAAATTTCTAGTTTCTAATAAATCAGAAAAAATAAAAAATTATAAACATTTTACTAAATACTGTTTAATTCAAAACTCTACCCAATTAATTTTATTAATAGATATTTAAATAAAGAAATTCTAATTAGTAAGGATTAAAATTCCAAAGTTTAAAAAGGTTTATATTATAGATTTATTATTCTTCATAGATAGTTTTAAATACCCCCAGTTTCTAGTTTTAGATAAAAATACTTTTTTAGAATTTATTATAACTTTTAAACCATATTAAGAGTCTCTAAGATAATGGTAGTACGTTTACATTTGTTTTATTATTTCTATTCTTTTCATACCTTTGCTAAGTGCTATTTTTCAGCCTTTGCTTTGTTTAGAAATTGTATTTGGGTCCAGAATCTGGCAATAACTTGTTTATTGTACTCAAATTTAGCGCGGGCTCTGCATTTCAGTATGCAATTTTTGAGTAAGTTACCTTTTCCTTATAACGGATTTAGATTTCCTATCCATTATTTCCAATTGGTATTTGCTCGGTATTATTAACAGAAAAAAGGGGAAGGTTGGCTGGCCAAAAAACATGTTCAACCCTACTTTTATACAGAAAGATTTTTTTAAAGAAAATTTTATGTATACAAGCTGTCCTAAGTCAGCAATGTTGATAATACTGAAGCATCCATTCTTTTATATTTTACTCTGTTATTTCAATTTTTTATATCTCCTTCTAAATTCTGTTGTCTTGTTATCTAGCAATTGTTATTCTTTTAAGTATTAATCATGTTAATCCATCTCTCTCTTGTAGAGAAATTTTGATTATATATATATATATATTTAAAATACATCACACAAATATAATTAAGCAAATATTCGAAATCATATTAATCCTAGAGTACTACATCCCATTTCAAAATATCAATGGCGAATAAAAATAATGAAGATCGACGTTTTCAAGCGAAATTAAAATTGTACAAAATAAAATTTATAAAATATCCAAGAGCAACCTCGGACTTAGGACCGGTAAGTGGGGTTAAACTAGTTTGATGGCGCCAACCTTCCCCTATTGCAACTTGGTAAACTAATCTGGAAATATCCAAATTCTCAAAATTTTAAAATTTAAAAATTTAAAATTTAAAAAACTTTTCATTTAAAAATTCAAAATTAAAAAATATTTCTCTTTTCAATAATTAAAAAAATTAAACTATTCGCCATTGCATTCTGAAAGATATAACATAAAAATGTTAAAATGCTAAAACAACCATAAAAAATCAAAGATTATGCACCGATCTTTGAAATGGTTGTATAGAATGAAAAAACCTCAAAAGTTTGAAAATTCAAATCAAGAATGTAGTACATTCAAAAATTAAATACTTAACAACACCAAAACAGATTACACACGCACACACACACACACACACACACACATAATATATATATATAGTTGAACCTCCAGATTACAAACCTCTGTATTGTGAATTTTTCGATAAAGTGAACTTTTTCGTGGAACCAAGAACATTTCATGATTGTTTTCATTAAATAACTTCCCAATAGCGAAAGCATTTTCAAAATAACGAACTTTTTATGCTTTATTTATATAATAAAACATTTGATTTAAAACGATTTCATTATAGGGAAAAAAGTCCTTTCGCTTTTTATTGATTGACGATTTGAAAGAAGTTTGTTCTAGACTACAGGGGGGCGGGGCTGTTTGGGGTAGATTTCCTAATTGACTGAAAAGGGAATGAATGCTGTAAGGCACAAGGATTCTAAACTGTGGTAGACGGATCCCCAAGGGTCCCCAAGCCGTTTCTAGGGGGTCCGTGAAGGTCTCTCGTTTAATGTTAAGACTTCCCTCTTTTACAGACTCTGAAAGGCCTCGTGAAACACCTAGAAGATTTGCGAACCTTTACCAGATCACTAAATTGCCTGCAATGAAAAGGCTCCAAGAACATTAATTGTGTGTTTTCTTAATTGTTTGCTACTACACAGCCATTCCTACAACGTAATATTTTCAAAAAATAGTAAAAATAGATGTACAAAGATCAAGAACATACTTCATTGCTCGCCAATACAATAACGGTTGCATTTAAATCACTGTCATATTTTGGATGTCAGGGAGGGGTTTTCAAAATTTTAGCGGTCCGCAATGTCAGGCTGATACATAAAGAGGGCCCGCGACGATCGAAAGTTTTATCCGCTGCAAGGAACAAGGGAGCACCGGATTCATCGATAATGTCCGAAGAAGCAATGAAAAATCTTTCTCCACACACACATTTTCACTACACAAGTAGCCGCGTGTGAAAAGCGTAGCTTCCACAATATCCTTTCAGTTGAGTCAACTAGTTTGGGAAGAGCACGTGGTTTTCAAAATCTCTACAGCAGGGAGTGCTATTTGACCACGTGCAAAGAGACCCAGGTGATTTCTATTCAAACAATGCCCTACTCTATTTCTACTATTGGGTGCGATACACATTGTTTCCTGTAAAAGGAACTTTAAAGCCGGTTTCCGAAGCAAATTTTTCCGGTCACCACATTCCTAGCGTGAATTTTTTTCACTCGAAAATACAAAATTGACTGAGAAGGAAGTGCCGGAGTCACAGGTAAAATTATTAAATACGAAGAAAAAAATCTTTCTCAATTTTCAATACACAAGTAGCCGCGCGTGTGAAGAGAGTAGCTTCCCCAATATCTGTTTAGCTGAGTCAACACGTGCGGAGGAGAATGTGATTTTCAAGAGACTGAAGGAGTGACACAGCAAGAATTGTCCTTGGACCACGTGTAAAAAGACGCAGGCGATTTTTCAAAATTAGCTCCCGACTATCTGCTCTTTCAGTTAGGGGCGATAAAAATTGACTCGAATGAAAGGTCCCTTATGCAAGCAAAAAAAGAAAAGAAAAAAAAAGAGTAGAGAAAGTCCGTCATCGTCGAAAAAAATGCTTGAAACGTCGTAAATTCCAACTCTGCCAAAATCATTCTCGGTTAATAAAGAGATATTTTCTGTAGGTGTTTGTGGAGTCTGGAGTGGGAGAACCAAAACGAAAGACGTTTACTACACTTGATCATAATTGAGAATAAAAGGTTTCTCTACCATTGGGTTCGTTATACAGCTTGAGTGAGGGGCTGTTTAAAGAAAATAAAAAGATTAACCAACTAAAAAGATAAATATTAATATGAAACGTGTTTTTTAACAATGCGTCTGAAAATGAAGAGTTTTGCTTCAAAAATAAAATGTTTTAAATATATTTGAGTGAGTTGAAGTGAAACCCACATCAAACACTAAGTTTTTTGGGTAGATGCATTATCTTAAGCAAACATCCAAACACAAAACTGCTACAAAAAAGTTAGGAATGGTCATTTGTATTGCGAAAATTTTTATCACTTTCCTCAAACAGAATTGTTTTGGGAGGAATTTTCCTCTATCAATTGAAAAATTTTGATGCAGAAATTCATATATTCAACACATAATTTTTAAGTCTTCATTATTAAATATTTCCTGAATGTTCATTTTTAAAGATAACTTTGGATAATATTTTAAAGCACGGCACTTTTCTGTACTATGATATAACCCAAAAATTCCACAGTTTTTTAAAATTATTAAATTTAGTGATTCCAGTTTTATATCCCTAAAAAGGGCCCCATACAGTTTGTATGAAACATGGAAGTCAAACTCATTTGATAATACGGACCACATGATCTATTTTATATTCAGTTGAAGGCCGCACGTTTTTTTTTCAATGTTCAAAAACTTAATTGAGAAAATTTTCATTGGGATTTAACAAAAATAATAGCCCAACAACATATTTTGAAAGGAAAACCTTTCGTTGTATCCCTGTAGCACAATGAATAGCGCGTTGGACTTCGAAACCAAAGATCATGGGTTCGAATCCCACCTGGGGGGGGGCTTAATTTCTGAGTAAGTGATTTCTTTTTATTGGAATAATTTAATATTTTATATTACTTGTTTTTAAATTATTATCACATTCCTTGAATAAAAACGGCCAGCTGAGAGATATTACGAACACCTGTATTTTCATCAATTGTAATAGAGTACGTTTGAAGTATTGATGTGCAATTATGTATCTCGAATATTTCATCAACTCTGTGTGTGTGTGCTAGTTACAGAAAATTCAACTTAAACTTACTCTTTAAATTTTTTGTTTGTTTGTGCTAGATATAATAATTCCTCAGCTTTAAATAACCCTTCAGCAATAAATTCCTGCTCAGTAAATGGTTTCAATCTGTGTTTGCGATTAATATGATAATATATAAATAACTTTTTTACTGCAGTTATACTGCCTTCAACCAATTTAATGAATACTTTTGGTTGTTTTTGAAGATTTCATTTCAATTCCGACAATTCGTCCTCACGAAGTTTTACAACGTATTGGTTATAATTTGTTTTGTGAATTGTGCCATCGTGCCTTTTAAAATCATATTCTTCAGTAATTGAATTATAGTTTTTACAGGCAAAATATTTTATTCTTGTTTTGAGCATAAAAATAGTGCTATTCTCCCTTTTCTTGAAAATTACGTTGTTCATATTCAATTGATCATTTCTTACCTTCTTCTTAAAGTTTCATTACATTTTTACTAAACAATTTTTTAGTTTAATATGAATAAAAAATAAAATCCACTTTCATCCGCAAACAATTAAGGAAACACTGCTCTTTGTCTTGATACTCTTGGAAATTTTAACTTTAAAAAATGGATTACCAACTGCCTCTGACATCACGTAGCCACGGTAACCTAGTGCTCAATGTAACGGGCTCGTGGCTAGCGTGTTATGAGTTCGAGACTAGTACCGCTGAAGACCCACAGTGCAGAGAAGGTCGATGCACGTTAAATATGTCTAGCCTCAAACGTCCTCTCGTTGGTGTGGAAGTTAGAAGAGGGGGTGTTAGCTCAGGTGTCGTCCTCGTCACTTGACCATGGTTCAAAATTACTAGGTTCGTCACCAAAAGCCCTTGAGTTATTGCATAATGCGACGTAAAAATTCCCTCCCCCACTTACGTCTTTGACATCACGTTGTTCACCAATCGCTGAATGGACCCTCCAGAGAGGAGGAGGAAAAGAAGTACAAGTTATATAAAAAAATATATTATAGTGCAGTTAAAATGGAAAAAATCGTAAAAAATCATTTAAATTTAAAGGCTATTTCTATCATAAAATAGAATTTTTTAGAATAAAATTATAAATAACACGTAAATAAGCTGTAAATTTCTTTAAAAAAGTTTACTAGAAATGAATTTTAAAATAAAATAATCGTAAAAGTTTAATATTTAAAATTTTGTAAAATGTCTCGGCGGGCCTCAACCTATATATCGGCAGGTCCCATGTAGCCCGCGGGCCGCGTGTTTGACATTCCTGATATAAAATAATAGTATCATCTTTGCAATTTTTCAAACAGTATATTTCTAACAGTCTTGCAAAAACTGAAATGGTTTGGCCAAAAATAATTTATTCAGGAGGATTGTATGAATATTTGTCTTTATTTCAAGAAAAGCATCTTTCCTTCGAACTAAAGACTTTTTCGTAACTTTTGTTCAAAAACAAGCATCTTAGCCTAAATAAATGAATGCGATGAAAATTTTATGAAGATCAGCTGCTTGCCTTGATACCAGACTGCAGCATTCTAAATGATAGTTTGTACCCTCCTCCCATCCATGTTACGATAGGCCTATTGAGTCGATGCCGTCATTAATATTTTATAACTGCTCGAGGATAAAATAAATCCTGTTGAGAAAACTAAATTTATCGTAGCATTTTATAGTTTTAAAGATTAATTTGTTAATTTGTTATTCTTCTCAGAAGTTCTTTTAGGCATAGGATAAAAGTGACTTTCTCGCTCATCACGATCTCTCGGAAACTGATAAACTCTTACAGATTTAAAACTTGCTAAGTAGGTTTCTTTTGTTGCGAAGAGAACCACTAAAAACGTGTGTTACGGAAATCGACTTCTGAAGGGAGTAATGAAGAGTTAAGGGAACGTTATAAATGAAAATTTTCCCGTTTTTAAACTTTTCGACCTACAACAAGGATATCAAACTCAAAGCTAACGTGGACCAAGCAAACGAGGCTCTACTTTAAGTGGTCCGCAAATAAAATCAACATCCATGGAAACCTAAGTTTATTTCGAATAATACATTACAATAAACATATGTAAAAGAACAAGAGAAATGTAATATGTACATCCTGACACTTGGTATCTCTTTTCTGCTACTATCTTTTTTATTCTGGGAGAAATTTTGATATTTTTTATTGTATATTATTGTAGCGTTTCTCAAATTGTGGGGGCATGCCTCCTGGGGGGGGGAGGCGTGATAACTCTACAAGGGGGGGGGAGCGAGCATATTGAAAAGTCGAAAGCAAAAGATTCTTTTAAAAAATTATTTATTCACTGCAAGTAAACAAAATGCATCTGACATAATAAAAAATAAAACGCACATTTGCACTGATAGAATACACTTATAAATATATCAGTATTGCACAATGTATTTTATAACTAATTTAACAGTACTAAAAGTTAAGAACAAGTTTAATAATTACCAGCGATTCCATGATCTGTCATATACAAAATTAATTTTAAAAATTAACAATTATCTGATAATTTGTAAGGTTTATTATTAATCTCTTGGCTGCCGATTAAAAGTTACGCAATTCGCTCTCCAATGTCACCGTTTTCCAAGTAGGCGAGCGTATGTTATGTATTGGGGGAAAGGAAGAAAAAGAATAAATGAGGAAATTCTCTGAAACAAGTAAATTCTTTGCAAACACACACTGTGTGTGTCTCAAGGTCCTTTTATTGCATTCCAAAGCCTTCAGAATAATTTTATCGATAGCAACGCACATAGAGCGTATTTCGAAAAGACGTATATATACGTCCCGGGCAATTAGTGCTTTGGCTGAGTGAGACGTTTATATACACGGGGGACACTTAAGTGGTTAAAGCTGTATTGTAGCTTTAGCGTCTAAGTATAGTATTACTGAATTCAATACATTGTTATTGTATGGAGGGGGGGGGGTGATGAAAGTTATGATTGAATATTGGGTCGCGAACATTGAAAGTTTGAGAAGCATTGCAATTATTGTGTGTCGATATACTGACCGTGCCGCAAGTTTGATATTTCTGACCTACAAAGGTGAAACTTGGCAAGAGTGTTTTCTTCTTTGAGTAGAGACTCTCGCTAAGAACTTGTTATGAGAACATTGACTCCTAAGGGGGAAAAGGAGGATTACAAGGACATTTTAGATTTAAAATAAATTACGTTTTTGAACTATTAGTCCTGCAGACTTGAAGTTTAGAAAGTACGTTTCTGTTGTTGAGTAGAAATCCACTAAGAACGAGTTTTTCGGTAACCGGAAAACAAGGGGGGGGGAGGAGTGCGAGGAGTTCCAGTGGTGTTGTTGATTAAAAAAAAACTTCATTTTTGAGCTATTAGACCAATAGATTTGAGATTTTTCAAGCATATTTCTTTTATTGAGTAGAGCGCCGCTAAGAACGGGAATCTACCCCCAAGGGCGTTGTAGGGGTTACAGTGGCATTATAGATAAAACTTCCCATTTTTGAAGCTTTTGACCTACACTGTTGAAATTTAGAAAGCATGTTTATTTTGTTCAGCGGAATTTCGTCGAAAATCGGTTTTACGGAAATCGACTCTAGGGAGGGAAGTAAAAAATAATTATAAATCCATTTTTGAGAAATTCAAGCCCTGTTTTATATCAGGAGGTGAGGCCTCTATAAGGATGTTTTTCACTACAAATACTTAATGCTAAGACTAAGATATCAATAACTTTAAAACAGCAAATAATGATACAACAATCTGAAATACTCAGATAAGTGGGCTGGTGACAGCAGGTATTTTATAAGTTTTACAGTACAAAATGCATTATAGTTTCTACTTCATCAGGCGCATCTATTCTCACTCTCGTTGCTTGTGTGAATACGTTAAAAGTCGAACTGAACTGCATTTTCCATCTTATACGTTCGTTTCCTTCATTATTTCATTCCATTTCTCAAAAAGAGTCGATGAAATGTTTCAGTTCTAAATTCTCCTTTTGTGAATTTTTTTCTTGAGGTATCTGGACTAATTATTCAAACTAAGAATACATCTCTCCAAATTAAGAAGTTCATTCTTCAACGAGTAAATTAAAATGGTTCTTATTAAAATTTGAGAGGCATTTAATCATAACTATTACTCCAGGGCCGTCAAATCATTGCAATGTTTTTTGTTATAAACAATGAGCAAAATTCATTTGAAAAAAGTACAGCATAATATCAATTTTTTTTAAAAATCGAAAACGTTTTGATGAATTCTAATGCTTGAACATCTTTATCCAATAATCAAATTTAAAATTTCATCTAAGTTTTACAAGTACATCAACAAGTATGGACAAGTTCTACTGTAAAGCTTACTATGGGGGCGCTACAGTCATTAGTACCCTTTTCTTCTTCCGGTTAATGCAAAATCGCCATTGCTTTGAGCTAAAAAATTAACAAGGTATTTTAGAAAAGATACTGAAATAAATACTATAAAATCCTGAATCTGAAATGTAAATCATCTTCTATCCAAATAGTGCAAAAAAAGTTTCAAAAACTTGCATTAAAAGTTTGAAAAACTCAGTTGAATTTCGATGTTTTCCCATAGATTAACATTACACCGGAAGTAAGTGAGGGTTCCACTCAATGTTGTTGTTTACAAAGTAGAGCTTGTCCATACATGTAAGGTCAGTTTTGAATTCAGAGGAGAACACGTGATTGTATGTATCATGTGACCGTCATGAATTGAGCCTATTATATTTACTTTATATATTTAATTATATAATTGTAAAAATAAAAAGTAGTCAATTCTATAATTCAAATATGACGCCAAACTATTGTAGTAAAATAGAAAATATTTCGAAAAAAAATTATTTTCCAACCTATTATCTTGTTAGTGATAAAAATTATCAAAATTATTCTTTTTATCAAACAATGTTTTTAATATTTATAAGTTTTTATACGACAGAGAGAGAAATAAGGTATTTGTGAAAAAATCAAAGTCTTTTTGCCATTTTGAATGCTACACATTAATATTTAAAACTGTTAAAAGCTATGTTTTCTATGTTTTTACAGAAGCCTCAAATTAAGTCATTTAAAGTTAAACAAAATATTATAAAAAACATTTAAAAATTTCCTAAAAAAATTTCTAACCATTATTATTATTATTATTATTTATATTTCTTTACCAAAAAAAAAGTGTCTTCGTGGAGAATATAAAAAAAAGTATGTTTTATTTCAAAAACAGTTCACATTTTCGAAAATGAATATTTCCAAAGAATAAAGTTAACAAAAAAGAAATAACAAAGAGCTAAAAATTTTACAATATATTTCTTTTTAATTTCAAATTTTTAAGAGAGGAAGTAAAGAAATGTAAGTTATACCGCACTTATATATAAAGATAAAGTACATGTTTAATTTTTAGACAATCTTGTAATGTATTCTTTTTTTCTTTCTTTTGTACAAGTTATTAATTTGGCAATCTATTCTAAAATCGAGGTTTAATAAAGGAGAAATATAAGACATCATTTAAATTTTTTTAATTTTGTAAAATATATTACTCTAGAATATTTAAAATAAGGAAAATTTAAGAAAAACAATCATAGCTTATAATTAAAAAACAAGAATAGATATGATAGTTTTTTGAACAAAAAGAAAATTATCAACTCAAAATTAAAAGAAGTAAAACTGATAAAATTCAAATAGTTTTCTCTGATAAATAACGTGTTCTAAAACTAACAAAAAATACTGATCATAATATTTAATAATTTGAAAACAAGAATGGAAGTAGGACAGTTCATTTGAACAAAAAGAACACTAGCAATTTGAAATAATAGTAAAAGTAATAGAATACAAATTGTTAATATTGATAAAATAACTTGTGCTAAAACTATTACTAGAATTTTAAACAATTTAAAAGCACCAAATACTAATTAAACTTAGTAAATAAGTAGTCAATTCAAACTCAAATTTGTAGGGAATTGAAATTGTTTAAATTATGGGGAAAAAAATTGAAACAGATCAATCTTGGAATGGATTAAGATTTCTAAGTGCTGAAAGAAGTCTTAACTCAAATAAGATGTGTGTGTACTAGTCATTTTTCAAACATAATTACTTTCTATGTAAAAATGGTTGTTTTTCTGAAAGAGCAATTTGATAGTTTTATACAAAATCGCTTGGAACAAAAAATGAACGCGAACATATTTATGTTTTACTTGTAATAAAAATGGAAAGAAAGTTTTTATAAAAGAACTCAGAAAAATGAAATAAAATGAAAGATAAATAATGCGAGTTTTCAAAAATAATTTTTCTTTTGTGTAAAATGAAGAAACGAATTTCTTCTCCGGAAATTTGAAAAAGCGAAAGCTTTATTTTAATATATATATATGAAAAAATAATCTCTTCTTCCAAAACAATTATATTAGAAGCTTTTATATATTTACCATGAAAATGCTTCAATTAATGTAAAGTAATAAAAGGGGGATATATAAATATTAAAATATTTTTCATTATCTTTATGTAAATAATGACGCAACATTTAGAATTAAACTTAGTTTTTTATTATTATAAAATTAATTGTTAAACAACTCATGATTTTTCATTCAGTTTTTTGTTCTATTTTTTAATGTTTTGAAAGGGACAGTTTGCAGTTTGGTTCTAGAAAGAATAGAAACAAAATTAATTTGCTTTGATCAAAAAAATAAATTTGAATTTTCACGAGATTTAACTTTAATGAAATGTTATCAATGTTCTAAATATTTGCAACATTATCTTACATTGTCTGTAATAATAATGTCAGATTCGTAGTTGATTCTTTTTCTTATTGATATTTTTCATAGTTTCTTCTTTTTAAATTAACATTTTACGATTTATATGCAAAAAAATGGATGAGCTCATGTATTTGATAATGGTCATTGATAATTAAAAAATACTCTAGAATCTTGTGCTCAACAATAACCTTCCATACCTTAAAAATGATAATCTTTAGAAAAAAACTAATAAATTATTTATAAGTATTATAAAATGAGTAATTGTTTTGTTATAACTCTAACTTAATAAACTTTTATTGGAAAACTTACTGCTGATAATCTCACCTTTTTACTTTCTACAAGTATCTGTGTTTTTTTATTACAATAATGGAATAATCTGACATTTTTTAATTAAAAAAAAACGGCGTTGTGCTGATTAATGTTGAAAGAAAGGTAAATTTCAAATTCAGAATAACTTTTCAAACAAAAAACGATTCGAACATTAAAACAATTTATTTTCCAAAGTTGAAAATGGGTCTCGAACCCCACCGTTGTGGGTGGTTATGATAGGAAAGCGGGATAGTGTCTCATATATAAGCCTCATCAATTATATACTATATACTCGTTAAATTATATATCAGGGCTGGGCAGTAAGTCGATCAAAATCAACCAGGGAGACCACCAAGACATTTTGGGGTGACCACCTTCACAAAGACCTAAAATAGGCATACTAAAGGAAATATATTTATAAAACACCGACTCCTGCTAGACTGTAAAATTGGCTTGCCACAATTGATTCGATGAATGGACCTTCATTGGAAGCACCCGATGACGCTTTACACTTTCACTGCCACTGTAGGGAGGAAAAAAGACCACTGCGATATCTGTACCCACACGCCAACTAAAGAATAGAATAAATGTTGAGGCAGAATAATGAATAGAATAAATGTTGATCAGCTCCTCCCGCAATAGACGGGATTGGTTACTGAGACATCATCCCACATTCCCGGCTTTTACGGTATTGGGTTCTTGTATTGATATCATTTGTGGTCCTCATCACTTAATCAAAGTTCAAAATTATGGATCCGTCACCAATAACTCTCTTGTAGCTTCAGAATGCCAAGTAAATTAAAATCAAACTACTGTATTTATTCGAATCTAAACCGCACCCCAAATTCTCAAAGCATTTCCGTGGGAAAATAAAAAATAATGTAGAATGATGCTTTATCGAGAGAGATAGCTAATATTTACGTAGTTTAAGAAAATTAAAAGTTTGAAATAGGAAGTGAATAATTAGTTTACTTAGCCAGTATTAAAAATATTTAAATACATACAGGAGCCTGTAATCGCTCTAATACATGGGTTCTCAACGTGGGCGATAACGCCCCCTTGTGGGCGTTTGAAGCTTTCAGGGGGCAGTAAAAAACCCAGAGAAAATTAGGAGGCGTTAAGATGGCACGGAGGGACTTGGGCAGATTAACCAAATATAGTCTAAAAAAGACTAAAAAACACGGTAATTATAAACTAACAAACGTAAACTTTAATACTATTTACTTTATGTTGTTTGTATGCATTTAAATCATTTCTATATCACATGTACGATAATTCTCATATTTCGCTAGTTTGGGCAGTGGATGAAAAACTTAAAGATTGCATTACATTCAGATCTACATTAAATTGAATAATAGAGTGCCTTTTAATTTTTGTAATGCACATGTTACCTTTGTCTGTGAGCAGTAGAAAATGTTTTGTCCACCGCATTTCATTTCGTATATTATCCAAGAAATAAAATTAAATATGCTAACCAGGAATTAACATGTGATTCTTTAAAGGCTGAAACAGTCAATTTATATTTATTTTGAAAGCAATAGTTTATTATGTGAATTAATTCATATCATCAAAACCCCTGCCTGTCTTAATAACAGGTAAGCTAAAACTTTTATTCCACTCTTTTAAATGAAGAAATTCAATAGCACGTTACAATTCCAACAATATCCTATTTAGGATTAAAATATATAATCTTACACATTTAAATATATTTGTGGCAATAGTTATTTCAGATTCGAAAGTAAAAAAAAATTGTGCTTTAGAAAAAATTAAATTAAATATATTCTATTAATAATAGAATATATTTTTTAAAATTTAACTCTTGTTTCCATCATGTATTATGTACACCAGGGATGGCCAACCCGCGACACGCGTGCCACGATGTGGCACGGCAGAATTGTAACAGTGGCACGCGAAGACTTAATGAAAATTTTTAAAAATTGAAAGGATAGTAATAAATAACAACTTATTTTACAATTTTAATGAAATGTGGTTATATCAGACCAAAAAAACTTTCAAAATTTATTTAAATACACTTAATATAACTACAATTGAAATTTATTATGAAGAGGATGCTCTTTCATTTTTGTAGAACCTGGTTTTTCAAAATCATTTTCACTCTCTACATTGTCGAAGCGTGTCTTTTGAGATATCTGGCAGAATACAATGAACTTACCAGTGAGGGCTTGTTTCTCAGGAATGAAGATTGGCTTTGAGATGCTTTAATAATTCAAATTTAAGATCACTGGGAAAAGGTTTCATTTTTACTGCCCTATTTGATCGTGCATCTTCTTTTATGAACAAACTTTTGCTTTTTTCATCTCATTTGGAGAAAAATCACATTTCACATTAATGCAGGAACTATCGACCAAAGTTAGTAGTGCTTCGAACGGTGATGGATTTAAAAATTAAGTATCCATTTTTACAGAATTCATTCAGTGCTAGGTGTGATGACTTTCAAAATGGTTTAAAAGATGATCTTTTCACAATTTTTTTTCCAATTTATCCGCAAAACGCGTTAATTGTTATCTACATGAAATCTAAATCTAAATTACTGACCCACAGCAAAATACTACACTGAAAAGTAAATAAAAGGAACTTGTTTCAAAACAGCAAGTGATCTGAATTTCATTGAATTTTTGAAATTTGTACTGACAAGCAATTTTCCAAATTTATACAATTTAGGCTGTCAAATATGGTAGGTTTAGATCAACATATGTTTATGAAAATAATTTTTTTTTTATTATTTGAACATAAAATAAAATAAAAATCTCTCTCAAAATTAAACTGAACTGATTAACAATGTAACCCAAGTTTGTACTTTTGTATTATTTTTAAATTTCCACTACTTAGGCTTTCATTAAAAATGTGCTCTTTTAGTAAAAATCCAAAATTAAGCCTATAAGTAACATTTTCCCCCACTTGTTTAAATTGTTTTGCTTGTTCGAAAAATTGGAAGTGGCACGCACGATTATTTTTCACCAGATAGGGGCACTCCTCCCCAAAAGTTTGGCCACCCCTGATGTACACACTTACTTCTCTAGAGTGGGAGGGGGCGGTATCGAAATATTCACTAGAAAAGGGAGCGCCCGTTCAATAAAGGTCGGGAGCCTATGCTCTAATAGCTCTAACCGTCAATATCATGTTCAATTCCCCCATCCAACGAATTTTTCTGCCTTCGATTCTAAACCGCGCTTTATCTCCAGTAGCAATGGCATTGGAGAAAATGCGTGGTTTATATTCGTATAAATAGGGTATATCAAATCTTATAAATAGGTTAAAATATAAGATTGAATGATATCAAGTTACAAGTACTTCTAAGACTCTGTTCTGTCTATAAGCATGTCATTTAAAACATTTTTCCAACCAATATGCTGATTCAGGAAAAAACTTTATTGAATAACTGAGATTGTTACCGAAATCGATAGTGCGAGCGATATAAAACTCATTTAATGCGTTTGTAAGTGAGTAATCTTCCATCGAGTGGAACGCACGCAATATTCGATAAAACTGCTTTCTCTGCCGGTAAACATTTATTACGAAGAAAAGCCTTTTACAGAGAGAATGATGCTGTATTTCTTGAAAGATGCGAATATCATATATTTGTTTGACAACTAGAATATTCACTAGAATTTCAAACTCAGAATTAACATTGCTTTTATAAAAGAATAAGGAGATATATATGTGTGTGTGCAACACGCCATATTTTCATTAAAACATTAAACGTAATTTTTTTTAAAAACATAAAAACTTTTTATCGCATACCTCTTTTAGAAATTTTAATTCAAAAGATCATATTTAAACAGTAAATGTATCAAAAAACTAAACATTTCCGAATTACATAGCATAGTAATAAAATGTACTTGTTTATCACTCAGTTAAGGGTATCCGAACACTTTAAAATGAGCAAACCACAATTTTTTTTATATTTTACTGAATAGAGCTATTTTTTGGCTTTACAAAGCATGTTTTGTTTCTATGCTACCCAGAGACCACGTTGCAGTCAATTTTATAAAATTAGAAAAACCGGGAGTGGATCTTTAATCTACGAAAAGTGGTCATTTAAATTGTTCAAAATCCATCATGGCGAATCTGATAAGTCATAAATGTATATCTTTAAAACATTTTGAACCTGTTACTTATATTATTTTCCAGAGAATGTATTAAAATTTTTTATATTCTGTGAAATTTTTTTGAATTATGGCGTGTTATTTAAATAATGGTCTCATAAGGAATGTCACATTTCTTTTTATATTTACTCAATCAACTTTAAAATTTTTAAATTTTAATAAAACATTAAAGTTTTAGTACAATCTCTAGATATGCATTTAATTCGTTTTTGTAATACTTTTACTGACATAAGTGTATTACTTTATTATTTGGGTTACTTTATTATTTAAGTTTATTACATTATTATTTAAATATATTAATTTATTATTTAGTTAATTTTTTTTTTTTTCTAATTGCTTTGAAGTTTTTCAAAAACATTGCTAAAATTTCGCCTATAATTGTGACTTTTGCAAAATTTTGATAACTCTTTTAAATATTGCTACTTAGATATTAATATTTATCGGTATTGATTCCTAAAATAGCACTTATAATGCTTTAGTATGCTTTTTTTTTAGAAAAGTTCTCTGAACGTGTTCGGATGCCTTAAATATTAATAAAATATCTTTTGAATGATTTAATTAAAAAAAATTTTAAAATCGTTTGGTATTTCTAATTTTTTAATGAAAATATTACTTTACTTTTAAGATAATAATCGTTTGCTATAAGGTTTAACGGACAACGTTTTCTATAACTGATTAAAAATAGAATTTATTAAAAGTAATAAGCCTATAGTTAGAACTTTAGTATGGAACTTGTAATGGAATTTCCATCTTGTAGCAAATGTGATAGCAAAGACAAACACATAAACATAATGAAATATAACGAAAAAAGTAATCCATATAGTAAATTAATAAATATTTCATTATAATCTTTTTATAAAACGTATTAACTGTGCATAAAATAATTAAAAGTATAATTTTTTTAAAAAAATTGACAGATTATTGGCTTATAAGAAAACACATTTTACACATTTGCATTGTGGCAACTAATTCTTATTCCATAGAAGAAAATAATATATATATATATATATATATACATACACACACATATGTATTCAATAGACTTTATATTGTTTTGAAGTACATAGATACACTTAAACAACAATAGTCTTTTGAAAAAATTTATAATCAGTCTTGTATCTGGAATGTTTACAACAAATTTCCAATTCTTTTTATATTGGATATTTATTGGATATTATGAAAATATACAAAATCATTTTAGAAGAAAAAAATTAACTATACCTTATCACATACTCTAGATATGTGTTATACAGAAGGTTGCTCGCACTTTATGGAGACAATTTTGTAATTTATTTTCTCATTTGGATTTTGAGGTAAAACTTTGGCAACTTCTAAAAAATCATCTTCTAATGTTTTCTTAAAATTGGAATTTAAAATAAAAGATTTATTTTGAAAATGGGTTTTAAAATTCATAAATGACACGAAGATTTCGTAATTGCGCTTTCCGAGGAGAAATATTCGAATCAACAAACTATACAGTGGTGTAAAAATCTCGGTTATTGCATTTCAATCACTTATGATACATTAAATTTGAAAGGAAAAAACGTCTAATTGAAAGTAAAAATAAAAAAACCATGTATACGAAACCTTATATTATGACTGTTCGAACGCAGACAACTATCAAGAAAGTGAAGTTTCTAATCCTAAGAGAAAATCCGCTGACTCAAAAATTCGTTGCACCGAAGCTAGGAATGTCTTCCGAAACTGTAACTAAGATCATTCGTAAAGATTTAAAATTAAAAATGAGTTTTAAACCTAAAGTCCGTCTGCTTTCGCCAAAACATTTTTCTTGAAGTAAAACAAAATAACGAGAGAAAAAAAAACAAATAATAGGAAAAACACCTAGCTGCTGAAAAATGGAAATTAGTGCTAATACTGGATAAAGCATGGGTATATTAAGTAACTGTAATAAAAGACGATCACATTTTTCTATTGTTAAACTGACGCGAATGACCGTACGAAATTGCTTCGTCAGTATGTAAAAAGTTCCCAAAAGGATTCATGACAGTTGCAGGATTTTGTTACAACAGCAACTTAAAAATCAAAAAAGTCCAAATTAATTCACTCAACTATCAACAAAATGTTTTAGAACCAATTTTTGAAGAAGAAATCTCAGCCTTATTTGGAAAGCACATTGATAAAGTTGAGCTACATATGGACAAAGCCCCTAGTTACACGTCTAAGTCAACTGAAGCTTATTTAGCAAGGAAAGAACCAAAACAGGAATAAAGTGTATCGCATTTTATAAACATTTGCAAAATCACCTGACGGTTCTTTAATGGACTTTTATGCTTTCGGTTTATTTAAACCAGCCTTTGGAAAACGGCATTCAAGAACACTTAACGGACTTTGGAAAACTGTTCAAGAGAAAGGGGGCAAAATTCACGTGACAGTACTAAGAAAAAGTTTACTTTCATGGAAAATCCGAGTTTAAGCTATTGTCAAGAATCATGGCAATTAGAAGCAAATCTCGACAAAAAATATAGAATTTATGGATAGCAATTAACTGTCAAAATAGTTTCCATAAAGCGCGAACGACCCTCTGTATTTATATAATATACATAAATCGTCTTTAAATCAAAATAGTTATATTTTAAGCGGGATTTTTTTTGTTTGCATTCCTGTGATTTATTATTTTACTTAAGCAATATCTAAGAAACTGTAAATTCAAAATACAACCTCTGACAATAAAGCTCGGTGAATAGTCCTGCAACATTAACGTAGGTGAAATATTAACGAAAGTTGCCTTACTGTCCTTCCAAATAGTCACTTCCCATAAGTATGCACCGCAGAGATCTGCTATACATGTCTTGGAAACTTTGCAAGAAGTCTTCTTTTGGGATGGAGTTCAAAAGCCTGCGTCACATTTCGTTGAATGTTAGGAATATTGTCACTATCTATAACACGTTTCTCTCATCCTTAAGTTCTGGGTAACGTTCTGTCGCACGGATTCATGGTTAATTTATAGTTCATCATCTATCATGCACACTGTTAACTGACGATCTTTAGTGATTAATTTCCTTACTTGCTCAATGTTTTCGTCACTGACGGAGGTTGCCAGTCTTCCGCCACAGGGTTTGCCAGAAACACTTTCCCTACTTTTCGAAAACGGGCGAACCACTTGTACACACACTTCATGGACAGTGCTTGATCTTCGTAAGCACTTACAAGCATCGCATAGGTTTCTTTTAGTGTCTTGTCAAGCTTAAAACAAAATTTTAAATTGATCTTTTGTTCATTAATTTTCCTGCTTCTCAATTATGAACCAACGTACTAAACAAACACTTTGTAAAACAAGTCTTACACGAAACACAAATGAGTCTCAACTGAACAACGGGGGGAGCAGACCATCAACACCTGTCGCTACGCATGTGCAGCATTTTGTTTTGCCAGTGTTGCCAAATTGGTCATTCTGACTTCTTTCACCGAACTTTATTTTTAGAGGTTGTAAATAGAAAGGTTATTTTTTTCTTCATTCTAATGAATTTATTTTTGTTTATCATCTCTCTGGTGCTATAATCAGGTTTCGCAATACAATATCTCACAACAAAGTTTTTTGCAATAGAACATCAAATTAAAATATTTCTCGAGATCACAAAAATAATGTTGTTGCCACAGACGAATTCATACTAAATAAATATACAAATAGGTATAATAAAATGAAACGTTAAAAAAAAATTAAATTCAAGTGACACTAGTACACAATTTTTAACACAATAAATCAATCAAACTATTAAAATAAAACATAACGAAATGAAAAAATACTAATTATACAACTAGTTGAAATCAGAAATTTCACTTATTGAGAATCTTTTTGAAGAGACTGAACATAAAGTATTAACAAAAGATGAAGAAAAAAAACATTTAAAGGCTTATGATTTATTAAAAATTTAACATAGAATGGATTCGACCTTTCCATAAATTTCATGTCATGCAAAATCTATTTTTGGGTACAGTTACAAATTCAGTTCATGTAGTAAATTTCTCGATATTGTATTTATAAATAAGAAACAGCATACAATTTAAATGCAATATTGAAAGCTTTAGGCTCGGTTTCTCCCTTAAGGATACCGCTAAGTCTTAAGAGCTTTTAAAGATTCGAGATGGAAATAGCCGTATCAAAAATGTTTATAAAATTCGTATTCTGCTTCTCAAAATTCGATCCCATTTTAAGTGATTTTTTTTTTAAATTTCTTCTCAAATAGAATTCGGTTAAGAATTTGTTTTATTTGAATTTATTTTAATTCATCTGGAACTCTATTTTATATAAATGTTTACTTCTAACTGTTTCAGTTTTATTTTAAAAGCACACGAATGTTTACAGGTCAAAAGCATTTATTTTCATTCAGTCACATTGGTGTTCATAAAATCTTATTCCCTATTTAAAAAAGTTTTTAAAAAGGTGAAACGTTATATATGTTACCGTTAAAGAGTGGAAATTAGTTAATCAGCAGATTAGTGGGGTAAATTCTGCACATTAACTAGGGTGAGCCATTAAAGTGCGGAAAATTGTTTCAATTCTCAAATTATCTAGGCAATCTATAAAATAGCTAAATTATCTGCACATTACTTACTTGACCTTCGTTAAAGTGAAAATAATACCTTTGGTGAAACAACTGCAACGTTTCTATACGCTTAAATCAAATGTTGTTTATTTATTTTTTAATGTCGAAAGAATCAAGTAAATGCAATCGAACAAACAACACATTAGTTGATAGCATTAATCGTCCGTCAATTAAAAAACTAAAATACAAAGAACCAAATGGTTTAAAATACAATTGCAATGAAAGAAATTGACAATGTTATTTTTCGATATCTAAAGAATCCCGCTAATAAAATCAAACAGACAACAAGTTAGTTGATTGAATCGATCATCAAGCAATTAATACGCTCTAACACAAATAATGAAAAGTTTTAAAATATTATTATCGATGTGTGAGCTGCTATATATTGGTATGTGCAGTTATAATTTGTAATATTGGAAACTTTAACATTTCATTTGTTTCCAGAAGATACTGCTCGCCGTAATTGAATTTGCTATAAATTAGTTCAAGGTGTCATTTATCGAATACATTTACTGAGTGTTTGTCAAACTGTGGAGCGCGCCCCCCGGGGTGATAACTACGAAGTGGGCGCGAGCATATTGAAAAATCGAAAACAAAAGATTATTTAAGAAATTATTAATTTATGGAAAGCAAACAAATAAAATACATTCTAGCATAATAAAAAATAAAATGCACATTTACACTAACATAATACACTTATAAATGTATTAGTCCTGCACAATGTATTTTATAATTAATTGCATACAATGTATTTAAAATTATATATTTATTACTAAGTTAAGAACAAGTTTAATAGTTAACAGTGACCCATGGATTTGTCACATATAAAATTATATCCAAAAATTAATATTTATCTTGATAGTTTGTACGATTAATAATTAATCCCTTAATTGCCAATTAAAAGTTACGCGATTCGCTCCCCAATTCCACCGTTTTCTACGTAGGATCGGGTATGTGATGTATTGGGGAGGGAAAGAAAAGGAATAAATAAGCAAAACTGTCAAGGTCCTTTTATTGTATTCCAAAGCCTTCGGAATAATTTTATCGATAGCAGTGCAAAAAAAAAAACGTACTTCGGAAAGACGTAAATATACGTCCGGGGCAATTATCGCTTTGATTGTGTGAGACGTTTATATACGTCGGCTGTACTTAAGAAAGTAAAGTCGTATTGTAGCTTTTGCGTCAAAGTATAGTATTATTGAATTTAATACATTGTATGGAGGGGGGGGGGCTTGAGGAAAATTAGGATGAAATATTGGGTCGCAAATACTGAAAGTTTGAGAAGCATTTACTGTCTCTGCAACTCTGTTTCTAAATATGTAGGATAAATTATTCCGGGAAGTTAGCGTTTTTTAAATCAGAATTCCTAACAGAAAGAAAATTGGAGAAACAAACTTTTGTACTTTAATGATACGGAAACCACTGATATGAAGATTTCCCAGTTAAAATGCGGAAAACTATTGATTTCGCCCTTTAACGGACGAAATGAGTTAATTTGCAGATTCGCTAGATAAGTCGCACGTTAAAGGCTTTCGAGCATTAACGGTAACATATACAACACGTATAAATAAATACCTACAACAATAAAAATATCTGCTTCATATTCTGAAATACCCCCCCCCTCCCCAATATATCTTTGATATGTAATAAAAATCTTTTAAAATATATAAATCTCCTCAGAATATGCATTTGTTATATGATGAGTCTCAAAGAATTAATAACTTTCACAATAGTAAGTACTAAAAATTCATTACTATGTATAGTTTTAGCGTCATTACTTGCATATATAATAACCCTAACAGCCATTCTATCGCACACTGCATTAAAGAATACAATATGATAAAACAAAAGGAAAATTTCACTGATTCTCAGCAGCGTAACGGAGAATATTAAGACCCTCCCCCTTTAAAGTCAGGCTTTTGGCCTCAGACCGTACTTGGCGGCGTCAGTCAGGTTTTGGGACTCCTAGAATTCTGCCCCCCCCCCCGATGCGGGAGTTGTGGAGGTGTACGTTACACCAATGCTGACTCTCGCAAAAGTGTTCGACGTTACTGCTATTTTATAGCTGCTATTGATAGTTATTGTATAAAATTTCAGTTTTATGGGTTATAAAATCGAACTTCTGATCGTTATAAAGACGGTTGTTTTATCAAAAACAAAGAAATGGCATAGATGAAGACATAAGGTAAAAATTTTAACTCTGTATTTTCATCATTTTTTTCTCACCATATTTTTTATACAGGATCATTGAAAAAGAATACTAGGGCATAATCAAATCTTGTCTCTGTATCGTCTTGATGTCTATCGAGCAACTAACCCCTTAACCGGCCAATTTTTTACTCAAAGTATTCCAAACGAAATTGAATTTCATACTGTGTATAACTAAACACCACACTTAATAAAATGAGAAAATGAAAGAATTTTATTTTAATTTTAAATTTCAAATTTTTACACCACATTTTTTTTTGTTTTACAATTGTGGAACACAAAACTTCCTTAATGTTTGCTTTTTGAGAGTACGCGCTGCAAGCTGTGAAGAATGTTTCATATATATATATATATCATAGAAAAAGTTTCATGTTCGTTTTTTCTTCATACTGTTGAGGGCTTTGTGTCGGTGTGTACGAGTACGTACAATTTGCAGCATGGTTTTAATACTCGATCTTACACTGTAATCGAATAGAAATTCTCCGTCTCTTTTTGGATTACTTTTCTAATTTTATTTCTTCTCAAGCAACAAACTGCCCATTGTCTTGTTTTAATGATTGCTTTTAGTAATTCAGTCAATGAGATCAAGTACAAATTCTAGCAGCATGTTAGCTCCTCCTTTTTTAGAGTAGAAGACATTAAAGTACCACATTGCTATGTAAAAAAATGTGGAAAAAACCTTCCTGTAATATTTCTTTTTCCCTCAGCAGACGGCTCCGAATCTGTATCCAAATTTAATTCATCCACTCACAAAAAAGCTTTTTTGTTGGTTGTTTTATCCATAATTTCAAAAACACAACTGCACTGGTTTTAATGCACAAGTACAGTAAGTGCATAAATTTAAAAAATCTGAACTCTTGCCTTCATAAAAGAAACATTCCCGCCTTTACTACAAAGAAAATTCAGAAGAAAATGTATTCCAGTACTTTAGTACTCTAGTACTATTCCAGTACTCTACCAACTGCATTATATTTTAAAAACACTAGAACTAAGTAACATCATTATACGAATTAAAAATACGTGCAAATTAAACAGAGAAAGAAGAAAATATCAGTGCCCACATGGCGTACGGGCAAACTGGCAACGGCTAACTTTTGATAACCGGGCAAACTGGTTAAGGGACTGATGATGCATACTTCAAAAATTAGTGAAATAAAAATAAAACTTTGTTCTTTTCTAAATATTTGTGTGCATATGCGTTTACTATTTAGAGTAATAAAATTTTATAATCCACACTCTTTTTCGATGACCAAGTATACTTCTAAATTTATTAAAAATAATTACTACTCCTTTATGAACAGGCTATGCAATCTCGGGATTTCTTTAAACGGAAAACATTGAATTTATTTTCAATAATAAAGATAAATTTGTTTAATAAATTAAAGTTATCTCACTAAGTTCGAAACCGTTATTTTGTAAAACCGTATAAATGAATATTTTTATTGAGAGGAATTTAGTTCTGCTGATTAGAATATACATATAACATTTTTTAAAGTATATTATTACGAAAAAAAAATTATTTAAAGGGTTTTTTTTGGAAAAAAATAATGAAAAAAGGACATGTTTTCAAAGCATTCTCCTTTTAGGAAAAATGCTTCTTTAGTAATAATATTTTGCCTATATTTGACTTCTAAAAACCTGAACAAGGATTTTTGAAATATATAATTTAGAAGTGTCAGTTTATTTATATTTAAATATATAAGAGTAGAGAAACTTTAACAAAAACACAGGTTATTATTACAATTGATAGTTACTCTGAAAGGTATGTAAATTTTTCGAATATCCTTGTTCATGTTCTTTATCGAAACCCTAGCTAAATACGCTAAATATTATTATTATAGATGCATTTTTTCTAAGAAAAAGAATTTTTTTAAATATGTCATTTTTTTCATCATTTTTTTGCCAAAAAATTGCATTTAAATATTTTTTATTGTAGTAATATTCTTAAAACAATTTTATATGTATATTCTAATTCAACTGACACTAAATATAAAAAAATACTCATTTATACGTTCAAAATCATGGTTTTGAAAGTATTCAGTCACCTTAAAACATTTACTCTAAAAACGATATTTTTTGATTAATACAAACATATCGATCATATGAAACTAATACATACACACAATGAAAAAATTATAATAATAAATATGTAATAATAGTTATAAGTTATGAATTAAATATAACTAATAACCAATAATAACCCTGTGCAAATGTTTAAACCGTAATAGACCGCGTCTTAAATACTTTTTGAGAACAATATTAATATAAACAGTTTTCATTGTTAAAAATTTCTTCAATATTCGAAATTCTTTATACAGGAATATGCAAAAATGAATATTTTAAATCATAATTATTTGTATGAGATTTGAAAAATTAGTTGATCTTGTTTAGCCAGTAGCCTTATTGTATAACCAGTTTAACAGTTTCAAAATATCTCCACAAATTCATACTGTCACAAGAAATGAAGTATTTTCGAGAACGATTATACTCCATTAGTTAGAATATTGCTTGCGAAACTTTTTATATTACATACAACTGTGATATTCCAAACGAGTTTTAACTATGCAAACAAATAGTTTTCAAACAGCTTACTTGTTATTTAACATATTGTGTTAACTGACGCATTAGAACTTACTCTAATATTAAATAATCTAAATCAATATATGACCACGTTACGAGTTTCATAAGAAACAAATAAGATACTTACGTGAAAACCTTTTTTAAAGTTAAATGTATAAAAAGTTTTAACCAAAAATACGATTTGTTTAGAGTTTTTCTTATTTCAGGATAAAGATTATAATTTTTTTTTTTTTTTGAAAAAAGTATTTCTCCTAAAATATGTAAAAATCGTTTACACGAATCATTAGAAGGAATTATTGTGCGAAAAAGTAGAAAATTTTATCTACTGACAAAATTTTTCACTTGTGTTTCTTAATAACAGTTTAACAGCAAACAATTAAGGCATTTTTAAGGAGATCGCTTCATAAAAAGGAGTAAAAGGCGGATTTTTCAATTTTCATTAGAAAAAGAAGCAGTACTTCTAATTTTAATGTATAAATTTTTACTCTAACTACATTAAAAATATCTATCAATTCAAAATATAGTGATAGTGTGAATCACTTAAAGGTAAAAATATGTTTAATTAAATTGCAATTTCTCAAAAGGGTAAATTACAACCTAAAAGGAACAATTTTGAAAATTCTACTTACTTTATAACTTTGAAACATTACACATATATTAATACTATATAAATGAATATTTTCATGAGAGACTTTGAGTTTGTGTCAAAGAAATTATTCAAAAACTTTTATAGGTTAGAATGTACATGAGTTTAAACCATTTGGAAGCTTTTTTCATGTTAATCCACAAGTAAATTTTTTAAGAAAATAAACTATTCAAATTTTTTAAAAATGCTCTCATTAATATAATAACAATTTCCCATAAACAACTGGTGATTTGAGAGTCAATTTTTTTTAAGAATGTTCTTTAAACCTAATATTTTTTAACTTCAGGAAAATAAAAAAAAAGACTGCGTTAAGTGACTCCCGTAAAAGGTTATCAACAAACTTCAACAGAAATTTTAATCTTATAAAAAATATTTACTAGTGAAAATGTATCAAATATTCTTTTACCTTTTACATACCACAAATAAATGATTTAAGTGTACTGAAAATTAGTTGTTTAGTGGTAAAATTAAGTTTAAATGAAAAACTAATTACTGTAGTATCCGGCGTATATATAACACGCAGTTATACTTTCAAGCTGTACTTTTTAACTTTTAGATATAATCGCCGTATAATGCACACCCCCTTTTTTACGAAGGAACTTGAAATGTATATGTATAATGCTCTTATCTGAGGCTTTTGAAAAAATAGTATACTTCGAGAACTACAACCTTTTGAGTTCCTTATAGTATGTCATTTCTTTTAAATAAATAGCATGCAGAGAAATAACTTTTTTACTATCATTTATTTTCTTATTTTTGAGGCTATTACTATTATGCCTGACGTATAGCACGCTCACTTAAATTTTTATCTTATTTTTGGTGTTAAAGTACGCGCTATACGCCGGATTTTACGGTTCTTATTTAAATTACAAATTAGACTACTGTGTCAATAGCAAATATGAAAGTAGATTTACTAGAATAAAATGATATATTGAAAAAAAATTATACTCGCTTTCTAATTTACAAAAAAAAAAAAAAAAAAAAAAAATCATATTTTTAGCTTTTAAGTTTCAATCCGTTAAAATGACATTTCCGTACTTATATATGCAAGCAAACTTTTTAAAATGTTCTATACAAATCATAATTTTGTTCAATCAAAAGATAGAAATAAGTCTTACCGTACAACTGGGTCCAAAGGGAAGAAAAAGCCCCTTCCTGAGGCATTTTGTGTTTCATAAACTTTGCCTCTGTGCTTGAAGCGTTCTGTATCCCATTTTCTTCAGTAGTAGTTTCTGCGTTCGTTATTGTTTCGAAAATGTTCTCTAGTGATTTTGTATCCTCTAATGTATGTAACTGCATTGTTTATCTTTATCACTGGAATTTTAGCAGAAAAAAAATTTATTCTTACAACTTTTTAATTTTAAATGTATGGCAAAATTAATTTAAGATCTATATGTAAAATATAACAACTCTTTTTTTCAATTTATTACATTGATATATGTTTTTTAAATAATTTTTGAAATATATATTTTTTTATAATAATCAAGATGATAAAAAATCTTTAAACACTTTACATAAATACTTATTTTTAAGGTGTTAATAAAAGCTATTATACATAAATTGTCTACAAGTTCTGATTATAAAAGATTGTTTAGTTCTCGAACCAAAAATAATTAAAAAGTTATTTTTAAATAAAATTAAATCTTTTTTTTATTTTTTTCTTCATTTCATAGAAAATAATAACTCAAACATTTTACAGAATCCACTTTAATTTTTTAATTTTTCTTGTACATTAATCGTCTACAAGTTCTGATTATAAAAAAAAAATGTTAGCTCTAAAACCAATCTATATCTTTTAAATAAAACTTAACCTTATTTTTTTCTTCATTGCATAAAAAATAATAACTCAAACGTTTTACAGAAAACCACTTTAATTTTTAATTTCTTTTGTACATTAATTGTCTACAAGTTCTAATTATTAAAAATTGTTTTTTAGGGAAAAAAATAATTAAAAAGTCTCTTTTAAATAAAATTAAATATTTTTTCTTAATTACTGAAGCGCTTTAATTTTTTAATAAATACTCTACCTATTGTTTAATTTTTCCTTATATCCAACTTAAAAAGTTCTTTCAAAAATTAAATCCTGTTCAGTAAAACTCTTGGAACAACTAAACTTATCTCCTCCAACCTCTTGTCCGGAATTAACTTTTCCGCTTTCGTAGATTTGCGAATAGGAATTATTTGGCTAATAGTATCGCTAAAGATGAAGCGATGGAGCTTTAGTGGCCCGGAGCGGAGAATTGATAACGCTCATCTACAAACTCTGAGAAGTGATGCTCCGCTTCATAGCAGGGTTGCTACAAAGATCTACCGTTTTGAAAGGAGCCAAACGCGGCGACGTTATCTCGAAATTGAATGACAGAACGATCAATATGCACATTTAGTGTTTTCCGAACACAATAAGCATACTGTTTGAAGAAGGTATGAAAAAAAAAGGATGATTTTCGATAATATGGTACGAAATAGGTGTCCTTTGAAGGCATTTTAGTGGTCCCTCATTTGAATTTGAGGCAATTTCAAAACAAAACAAAAATTACTTGTCTGTTTTTTTCATAAAAAACGCCCTCTTATCTGTTATTCTTAATATTAAAAAAATTTCACTGATGTGTTTGATATTCATTTGAGGTAAAAGTTTCTGAAAATGACGAATTTTTCAAAATCTTGACTATATCTTAAATAATCTTTAACATAAAAAAGCTGACAATACATAAAATCTCAGAAATTTTTGGAAAGAAGGTGGATTTCTATCTTTAACAGATTTGGAAATTTTTTTTATATAATTTGACTTCCATTTAACTTTTTCGAAACCGATATACTTCTATACACAAATCTGTAAACAGTATCTTTTCCCTTAGAATCAGTTGTTGTTTTGTAAAACAAACCTCCCTTTTTTCATAAAAATTACTTGTCTACAATACATTTTTGACAGTCGCATGGACCTACGGATCACTGCGAATTCATTGATGTGACCCGATGTGATGTAAATTTATTAAATTGGCCCTCGAGCGTGAAAGGTTGAATAACCCTAATTTAAAATAAACGCTTTTAAAGTATCTGAGTAAATTCGGATCCGTAAGTTTATAAAAACGAATAAATAAATAACTTTTTTGATATTTAATATCACTTGAATTATAGAACGTACACTTAAAATTGTCTTAAGAATATTATTACAAGAAAAATTTATTTAAATGTAGTTTTTTGACAAAAAAAAAAAAAAAAAAAGAAGAAAAATTACATATTTTTAAAACATTCTTCTATTGAGAAAAATGATTCTATATTAATAATATTTTGCTTTCACCGCGTATTTACTCGAATCTAAGCCGCACCCCAAATTTTGTACACGTTTTTCAGAAATTTTTTTAAAAAGTATGAAATAATTTATCGATACCCGATATTTAAAAAATTTAAGAAATTAAAATGCGAACCAAAGGAAGTGCATAATTACTTTATTTTACAGTATTAAAAACTTTTAAATGCATACACATGAGCTTCTAATTCCTCTAACCGTCAGTATCATGTTCAATTCCCCCCCCCCTCAGGGGGCTCGCCTTCTTTAGGTGAGTACGGGTGTCACAATCCCGAGGTGCCCTAGTGATCTTTTCCCACGGGGTTTACTGTCTTTGGTAAACACGGGCTTCACGAACCCGGGGTACCCTAGTGATCCTTCTCTATTTTCGACCCTCTTTCTTGTCATTCAATTCATTCTTTCTTTCTCTTCCCGTCTAGACCACAGATATTAAAACAAATGTTTGGCGCAGTATAGCCGAAATCGGCTCTTGCGCCAATAAACCCCCAAATCACTCACTCCATTCCTCCCATCCAACGAATTTTTCTGCCTTCAATTCTAATTTTATTTCCAGGAGCAAGAACATTGGAAAAGAAGTGCGGCTTAAATTTGAATAAATTCGGTATATAGAGAAGACATTTCCACAAAGCCTGAACTAGAATACGTGAACAATTACCTTTGCTTACAGAGTTACTATTAAGTAGTAACAGGTGTTCTCTATAAAAATTTCTCTACTGATTTATTTAAATATGAATAAATCCACACTCTTAAATCATATATTTCAAAAAATCCTCTAGTTCAAGCTCTGTACATAAATCTTCTCTATATGCAGGATAATACATAACTCCATCCGGGATTTCGAGTGAAGGAATATTAATGTCACATCATTCAGCTACTCAAAGGTTTTTGGCAACGGACATCGTAATTTTGAACCAAGGTTAAGTGACAAAGACAGCTCTTGAACTTTCATTTCTACTTCCACTTCAGGAGAGTTCACCTCGACTTATTTAATTTGCTTTGGCCCCTCGGCAAGGCGGGTCTTAAGCGGTACTAGGCTGGAACTCATGACGCGCCGGTCACGAGTCCGTTACCTCGACCACTAGACTACCGTGGTCACTCCGAGGATTCGAAACTCTACAGTAAAAACAAATATGACGAATAACAGCAAAAAAGATTATTTGAAAAGAACCTTGGTTACAAGGCATCCATCAATGCGACAATCCAGTTCCTGTAACACTCTACCCAACACTGTACTATCAACGATCTTGCCCTCACGTGGTATCCTTTCATGTAGTTGTGCTACATAACGCTGCAAACTTGGTCTTATGTAAAAGACTAAGTTTTAGTTTAACACAGTAAGAATCCTACGTACTGTCAATAACAAGGTCAAGTGACGGGGACGAGCTTGCACCCCATTCCCTCTGCAAACTTCTCTATTATTCCAACTGCCACTGAAGACTTACCCTGTTGAGGGGCTGATGCACGTTACCGCAAAGTACACCCATTGGATTGGTGTCGAAGCTCAGGCGTCGTCCTTGTCGCTTGTCTGTGGTTCAAAATTGTGAAGTTCATCGCCAATAGCCCCAGTGTTGTTCTAACAGGAGAATTTTAAGTTTTCGACACATTTAACGAGCCTCAGCTTTTCTATACGGCGGGTTTTTAGTGACACTACAGCTCGAACCCAAGATTTCGACAACATCGGGCACGAGTTTGCGACCATGGCTATTTGGGGCTATCACCAACTTTTTTCATTGTTGTGTGTCATGTAGTATCTGAAAATAAAGGAACCAGCAAGAAGTTATCCTCATACCCACAGCATTTTTTAAAATTTCGTAGTTATTGTTGTTTCTAATGTCACCTGTCTAACGGTGTCAGATCGAAGCCCATGGAATTCACCGTGGCAAAGGGCTGAATGTACGTTTGTCGTTAGCCGTAACTTTGAGCACCACGCAGATGACGGTACATTTTGCCTCTATTCCACCCCAATTTTTCCCTGGATGTGGTGTGGGTCTCCCACCTATCTTCCCCTTCCACCAACCTCATTAGAGGACTTGGGGCTCGACGGCTATTAAGAGTGTCCCCCATGCCGGAAGGCACTATACATTTACAAACATCTATGCCTTACCCGGGATTCGAAACCATGTCTTACAGCAAAGCAGTCAGCGTCACTGAGCACCATGCCACATGGTCGGCAAAATTTCATAGTAAAACCGTCGTATTAAATGCACTTTTGAATGAACTGCAATAGAATTGTAAGAAAAATTAGAATATACTTCTGCGTGGCTATTATTTCATTCAAAAATTTCCTATGTTTCTGAAGCCATGTTTAACTGAAGTTCAAGAGTTTTTTTTTTTTTTTTTTATCTTTGACATATATTTTTTGTGTTGGAAAAAAATCGAGCGACCCGAAAGAAAAAAATTAATAAGATAGAGAATGGGGAGTAGTGAATTTTAAATATCTTATTTCAAGCATTATTTTAGTAAAATACAAATCAAAACTTAAAGATCATATTTTTTTTTGTCAAAGTATGTTACTTAAAATCTTATATCACAAAAATTTATGAATGTATTTCTTTCATATTTTGTATACATATTATTTAAAGTATGATAAAGACAATGAAGTAAGGATTTAGCTCTAACGTCAATAGTTTATTTTTAACAGTTTATTGTTTCGAAGCCATGATTTTTTTAAAAAAATTCTATAAGAAAATGTGCAATAAAATATAGTTTTGTGGGAAATTTTAAATATATTTTAAATTTTATATCAATGCATTTATAACTTGCGCCAAAAATAATTTATTGCTCTGAATTCTACGTAGAGAGTTTTGAAATTCGGTATAATTTTCATCAAATTTTACCTAAAAAACCTCTTTTAAATAAATTTAAATTGTGATATAATTTCCTAATTGGGGAGTTTTTCATTAATTTAAGTCATAAGCACCAACAAAATAACACATAAAATTACTAATCACATAGCATTTTAGAAAACGTGTCTCCGAACGTAGGCGGATGTCGTTACAAAAAAAATATGATTGAATTTGAAGTATTTTTTGCAAAAGAAATATGATATCTATTTTTGAAATATGATCTAATTTCTTTTACACTAAATATTTTTCTGATTTCTGCTGAAATTGTGTTAGAGATTCAAAACTTTTAAGATTCAAAGTTTGGCATTCAGTTTTCAGTTAATAAAAAAATAAATTGAAAAATTTCTCAAAAAAAAGTTTTATGATTTTTTTAAAATTTTTTTATTTATTTTTTTGTGTGGTCTTTTTTTTGTAATGGAAACCTGGAAACGCAAGAAACAAGAGGTGTTTTGACGTTCCACTTGGAGTAACTTATTGATTAATTGGTACTCATCTTGGTATGAAAACAAAACAAAAAATATTAAGTTTTTTTATATATGTTTTGTTTTTTGTTAGGATAAAGAAAAGACAATTGATTTTTTGTGCGAAATAAAAAAATAGCAATGTTATATTCGAACAATTGTTAGTGAAATAAAAATAAAACTTCTACGTTGTAAAATAAGAAAAAACTCTAGAATCGATTAAAAGCTATTGACGTAAAACTAATTTGGCAATTGTTTTATGTACCTAATTTTTTGCTGCACCATTTTTAATTTTTGATGGAAAAACTTGACTTGCTTAGTTTCTTTTTGAACATTATTCTGTATTCCACGTGAACAAAAAATCCAGCTGCTTTAGGGTTTAGTTGGGATTTTTAGGGGACCAAGAGTGTTTTTAAGTCTCTATCTGCTTGTTAGATAGATCCTTTGCAAATATTTAAAAACCATCTGTTAGAATAAATATTGCAAAGGGGAAAATTACAATGTTTCTTTTGATAATGAAAAAGAGTATAGTGAAAAATATTAACAATTAAATGCAGAAAATTAAAAATAAAGATGTGTCAAATAAATATATACAAAACGTTTACTTTCTAATTTTGCTCAAATGCAATATAAAAATTTTTAAAATCAATTTAAGATATCCGACGACCTTAAAATTTTGAATTTTGCCAAATATTGACAATACTTTTTATAATTTATTTTATAGACCATCTTATTAGCTTTATAAAAATACCTTTATTATTTTCCGTTCATTAGAACAAAAACTACAAGTGTTTTAGCAAATTCAGATGCCATTACTTTAAGCAAGAAGTCATACTTTAAAACGCTTTTTATTCGAAATGTTTTTTAAACACTCGAACAAGACAGCAATTGCTCAAAATGTTTTGAAAATAATGAAATGAAATTTTGTGTGTATGTTCTGTATAATATAGAAGTGTTTTAACCTTCAGACTTATCAATCACTATTTTATTACAAAATTTACAGTCCCTTATGTGAATTTAATCACTGTTATTTTAAGCAATTTCGTATAATAACTAAGATAAAGTGCTCTAGCTTTGTAAAAATTAAAATAATTCTTATCCTGAAGGTCATTTTAAAAATGAACAAAGCGACACATCAGAATTGAAGAACTGAAAATTTGTTCATAAACTTTTGGTACAGAATGGGGCTCGTTTATGCTATTTTTTGTAAATTTTTACCCATTTTAGTAATAATATGTATATATAATTTCTTTTTTTATTCTTAGTGTTAGCATATTTACTCACTCTCTTAAAATGTTAAACAAATCTAAAAACCACTAAAAAACCTCCTCATATCTCTATTTTTTTAAAATAAAGTTGCCGCAAGTAGTAGGATACCTTAAGAGCAAAGAAATATTTATACACAACGCGAGGCAATTATACTGTAACAGCATTACAAAGTTTTCATATGTTTCCATCCAAATTTTTTATGCGTTTAAAAATTTCTTTTTTTTTATAATGTGATATGCTTAAGGATATTTTTAAAAATAATTTTACTGATAGGAAGAAGCCATTTAAATCATTGCAAAACCATCACATATTTAAAAAAAATGCATCAGTATTTCATAAATAGTGCAAAAGTAAAATATTTTATGAAACTAAATTTTAAATAAATATTCTCTTTTGATCATTTAAGGTTGCCGAGTGGTCATGGTCGGGAATATGGTCGTCGAGTCATGCGCTCGAATCCTGGAACCAATGAAAATACGCCGAAAAGAGAAACAAGCATGTTAAATCAGTCGAAGCTTACTGCTTACGTTGGCATGGTGTGGAAGTTTAAGGAGTGGAGTGGTAGCTCAGCCCTACTCACTTGATCAAGGTTCAAAACAATGATATCCGTCACCATTAGGGTCTAGTGGTTATGGGCACGACCTCGTCGTCGTGACATGAATTCGAGCCCTCGTGCCCCTGAAGACCCGCCGTGTAGAGGGACAGATGCAAATCAAATCTGTCGTGACTTAATGTTTTCCCGTTTGCGTGATGTGATGGTCTGAAGGTGGGAAGGGGGTTACCAACTACGATGGCATCCTCGTCACTTGACTATGGTTGAAAATTAAGGTCCGTCGCCAATAACTCAAGTGTTGCGTTCTAGTGCGACGGTTGATAAACATTCATTCACCCGTCACCATTACTCCTAGTGTAGCTTCAACGACGTAAATAAAAAAAAAATCAATACGATATTACAAGGATTTCAATTTTAATATACGAGAAAAAATCCTTAAGTAAATTACAAAAAAGTATAAAAAAATTAACATGATATAATCGCTTGGAAACAATTTCCATTTTTCCATATAATCTCCAGCAACGCTGATGCACCTATCCCATCATTTTATCAGAGCCCCAATTCCAGCTGCATAAAATTCGTTGGGTTGCTGCCTCATCCACAGTAGGACTTCATGTTGAACGACATCGTCATCTGTGTATTATTTGCCTCCAAGATGTTACTTCTGTGGTGATTCTTTTTTTGTGTGTGTTCCTCGGTCAGTTGCCGGGGGACCCAACGTGCGCACACTTTTCAGAAATTCAAATGAGTATGCATTATGCTGTATGAGAACATCCTATTGTAATTGTCACTCTTCGATCAGGACGAATCAGTTTTTCTACCTGTTGCTCAGTTGATTTTGTCACAATCAAAACTGGATGGCCGCTTCGATCTTCATCAACAATTTTGGAACGGCCTTGCGAGAATTTCTTCACACAATTGTACAGTGCTTTACGTGATAAACACTTCTCTTCATAAACAAGTAACATTTCTTTATGGATATTTTTTATTCAAGTCCTTTTCACCCACAAAAAATGGACCATGGCCCGTTATTCTTCTATCGTACAATCAATTGAGCACCATCGCCATTTTTGAAAGTGCATGACGTAAGACCGTAACACACGTACATTTTTCGAGCAACTTTTCGCTCAATCTGAGGGTGAAGGGTTGCCGTAAACAAACCGACATGCTCTGTCGTCAGCCGCGCTCTTTCTCCACATTGAAACATAACTCACCGATTTTTTTTTTTTGCTTCGAAAACGATCATCCAATATTATTTCTTTTATTTCGCTCGCGCTTTTGTTGATGGGCGTAAACAGAAATGGAGCACCATTCTGTTTAATATATTATACCCCGTTAAAATATTGTATACCATTAAAATATTACACGCCTATCTGATACGTTTGATGTGAAGCTACCATCGTTACCGTTTAGGACGTAGGTCACCGAAGAACCCCATTTGCTGGAATTTCAAGCAACTTTTTTAGCTCACTAGCAAAAAGTTGTTCTAAAGCCATTGCCCGGCAACTGAGTAAAAGTTGCACACGATTGCAACTATTATGACTGAAGACGATCTTTTTCTTATAACTATTTTATTTACCTTATGTACAGGAGCAATATCAAAAACGAAACATGGATGAAATTCTACAAAAACCAAACCTCTCTGTTGCCAGTACCGCTAGCTGAATAACAAGTTACATAATTAGAAAAGACAACAGGAAGTGTGAAATATAAAATGAGTGGCAACAGCAACAAAAATTGCTCCATACGTATACGTGTGATAAGGCCTGTATGCGTTGGAATGCTACCTACTCATAAAGCTGAATGCGGCTGCTATCTATTACCATTATTTAGAAATATCTATTGCTGCTTTAATTCCTGCCACATGCATTTGTGACATACTTCCTGATTTTCCTCGTAATAAAATGTGTAAAATTCCTACCTAAAGACAGTAAAAAAGAGATTTTCTTAAAAAATTACTGGCTCATGTTTTACATTAGTTTTATATTCACAATTTCTTATCAAAATGCAGTAAAATCTCCAAAGTTCATTACTTCTATAATGTGACACATTCTCGCACACACACTCTCTCTCTCTCATCTCTATATGCTGACATTAACGAAGCTTGATCAGCTTTTCATGTAACATTGCTCTTTATATGTATTATTATGATGAGCATAACGCAAAATAATGAAAACATTAGAATGAAAGCCAGCAAAAAACGCTTTAAAGATTATAATTGACTAAAAAGGTTTAAAGAAATAAACATGCAACTTTTGCATAAAATAATCTCGTATATGGTCTCCTTACGTTCTCTTCTGCGTATATATCACACAAGTTTGGATGAAATTTGAAATTGATTTTATATTGAAACACTCTAAGTAGATTATTTTCTACTTAAATTTGGTAAAAACGAAGAATTTCGTTATGATGTTTCGTCCTTTTTAAAAAATGTGCTAATTAAATATTTATTCGAAATGAAAGAATGTACAATTTGCAAAGACCGCATATTAAACCGCACACAATTAAACCATAATTAAACAGGGTATATGCTGCCTCTCCTAAAACGTGTACATCTTCTTAGTATTCTGTAAAAATAAGAAATTTACTTGAAAAAATGATAGTTGTTTCATTAAGTAAATTAAACGTTAAAACAACAGTTACGCTATTTGTACCGTTTTTGTCGTCTTGGAACTTTTTGGTATAGTCCGGAAATTTTTTTCTCTTAATCTTAAAATCTTCAGTAGTAATATGTAAAAATATTAATGATAAGTCTGAAGTTATGATGAGATGGGTAGTAAGTAAATAAGGTACATTTTTATTTTGGTTCCATTGAAAAAAGTATAAAATTTGTATCTTAATTTTTTGCAAAGCAGCAAGAAATAGATTCTTTACTTTTTGAGCTGTCTCATACAAAGCGCTTTCTGATTGCAATTTGTCTCATTTTTTATTATTGTTAGACATAAAAATGGAGATATAAGAGATTTAATTGCTTCACACACCAATATAAATAAAAATTAAATCAATTCATTTATATATATCATTTGACCAGAACTTTTCATTAAATCTCCAAAAGAAGTGAAAAGCTTTGGAAATTTTGAATCATCTCGAGATACGTTGGAACTGGTATCTCTTCTTCTCGTTCCGTATTGAGCCAGGAGAGTACCTCAGAGGCACTTAGATTTATTTTCAATAGACGCCATTTCTCTACACAAATTTTTATGGAGCACTGCCCAGCACTCCCTACGGACTATTGCGACCCTTACAAGCCCCTTTCTGTTCCAAATCACCATGTTTTTTATGTGATCACGTCCTTAGGAACAGGAAATGGCCAATTTCGTTCCTTGCTAGGGAACTGCACTTATTCAATAATTTTCGAACTGAACTTATTGCAAACTTGTATACTCTCTCTGTCTTTATATACAAGGTGTCCAGTCTTAATGTGACCCAATAGCTAATTCCCGAACCATTCAGTTTAGATATTCACTTCCAATTTAAAAAAATGTTTTAAAACGGGTGAAGAATGTTTTTACGTGCTTTTCGAACCAAAAAACCCATTTAGAAAAAAATTACAAAAATTCATTTTTTATATGGTCCCCAGGTCCTATCACTTATATTTAGGAAAATATGCAGTACACACAAAAACAAAGTAAACACAAAAGGTTTATTTTATTACGATAAAAACTGGCCGAGTTATGGAACTTCGAAAAACATATATTTTACCTATTTTTTTAGCCATTTTCAAGAAGCTAGAAAGGGTCGTCTCCAAAGTGAAATTAGTTGGAACTCTGCCAGGAAACTTTCGCTCTTGCACGTCACTTTTATGTAAATTGTTTTTAAATTTAAAAGCATACGTTAATAATACAATAATTGAGTACTTAAGAAATAAAATTTATTCTGTTTACGGGTAAAACATAAAAAAAAAAAATATTTTGGACAAAGAAAACATTTCAAAAGCAGTTCCAAAAAAATAGACTTATATGCTGTGGCTTCAGTCTGATTGGCTGCGTTTTTGCTGATCATGACGAACGTTAAAAATCTGTTGTGAAGTCGCTTGCAATTGCATACAGTCGTATTCTAATATTACGAATTCTAGTACGGGAGAACGAGATGTATACAAATGAAAAATACAGCGAAATGGTACTGTTTTATGTGCAGTGTAATCGAAATAAGAAAGAGGCGGCAAGACTTTATGCCATTAAATTTCCCACCCGAAGACATCATCTTATTGTACAATTGCCCGTGCTGTTCAATGCTTGTATAAAACTGTGAGTTGTGATAGACGTATCCCTTTGTCTCCTGTCACAACTTGTGCCTTCACCATTATTTAAGTTAATTTGGTCATTCTGATATAATAAAGCCCCTGATTCATGATTGGCGCATGATACCACTTTATGCTATAATTTAAACGGCAAATCCTGTATTATTTTGCTGCTATTTGTTAAAACTAGCTGTTTTAATCTTTTCGGTACAAGTTGTATTTCTTTAATTTAATTTTTATTGTTTGCCATACAGCAATACAAATTGTCAATCTATGATGTTTACTACGATGTTTTGATACTACTATGATGTTTTTCATTTGCTCTTTTTGTAGATAGTTAATTACTGTTCTCTAAACTCAATTTATATACGACCCCTTTTCTGAGCAACTCTGATGCTTCAAATTTATGTAGGCATAACTCGGTCAGTTTTTATCGTAATAAAACGAAACTTTTTGTGTTTACTTTGTTTTTGTGTTCTGCAACTTTTCCTAAAAAAAGTGATAGGATCTGGGGACCGTATAAAAATTTAATTTTTGTAATTTTTTTGTAAATGAGATTTTTTGTTCGAAAAGCACGTAAAAACATTCTTTGCCTTTTTAAAAACATTTTTCAAATTGGAAGTGCATATCTAAACCGAACGGTTCGGGAATGAGCTATTGGGTTACATTAAGGCTGGACACCCTGTATATATAAATCCACTTTTGTTGTAGCATAATTTTGTCACGCTTCTTTCTAAATACATTAACCTATTGTGCTTACGTGTTCAATTTTTTTACCGTGAACCTCCTGATTACTTTGGTACAATGATGCCACTTCGTTAGTAAATATAAGAAAACTTGAAATTCACGTCGCACTTGAGCTATTGCTCATGGAACACATAACTCTAAATTGGAATCAAACGATGACGATGGAATCTTAGTTGGTGTCTTATTCATCAAACTTCCACACAATAGCGTGAGCTAATTTTTAGGCTAAGTTCTATTTAATGCAAGTTCAATTTCTCGAAAAGACAAAATGAGCTAAATTTATGTGACGTCACAGTCGCATGGTAAACGTGATCAGATGTTTCCAGCTAATCAGTTCATGCGCTTCGTTGTTGCTAACTTTTGCTTTTTACAGAAACTTCCTTTATATCTCGGCACTTCTGGCGCAGGGTATATCATACCCACCGCCTAGCTTTTTTCAAGAATTCGCGTTTAAACCTTTTTTGGAAAATGAATAGTTTCTCGTGTAGCTGACTTTAAGGTCATATCCTTTGAGAGGCCTTAGCTTGCAGGCGAATTCTAAATATATATTTTTGGATACCATCTCTTCGGGTATGTAATATCCTGCGCTTGAATCGCCGTTACAGTTCTAAATACATGAGCATGATTCAAAATCTTTCTTATAATCGATCGAAAAAAATTCATATGCAATGGAGGAGGGTCTGACCCGTGGACCCTCTCCCCTTTGTGTGGGCCACTGATACTGGGTGGACCGCAACACTTTGAAAAAAGAAGTAGCCCGTACCCTGGAAAAGTCTGCCCACCCTTGGTGTAAAGTATGATATTTTGAAACATTCAGATACTTTTTTAGGGAAAAGAATGAAAATTTTAATAGTATAAATCTCTTTTATATACGCAATAATGGATGGTTATGCGAGTGGATTGACCTGAGGTCACAAACGAGAAAGCATTCACTGAATGGTAAGGTAAATGAGGTTAACTTTAGAGAAAAATTATATAGTTCAAACATAGAAAAGGTTAATGATTTAAAATATAATATTTCATCGAATGGAGTGAATGAATTAATATTCTACATGATTGGAGATGTGCGAATTTTGCCAATGAGTAAAATCCCGATTTAATTAGACTGAGGTATTTGATAACAAGAATTACTATTGGATGTAACAGGGCCACAAAATCATTTGTTAGGGAAGTTAGGCTTGTGACGGTGTGGCAAGAAATTAATAAGAAAATGGAACTCTTTTATATATGTTTCATTAGGACTTAAAGTGATTAAAATCATAATTGATTACATACATGGTTTATTTAAAATGTCTCTACGAAATAAATACGATAATGAATATTTATTCACCAGTTAACTGTGGCGCACTCATTTCAGAGTGCACATCTATGGGGATGTCATGGAAATCGAGCGATAACGAGTGTATTCTTGTAAATCAGAGTAAGTGTCGCTGTTAAAATATTGGATCAAAAAGAAGGGTTTATTTTATAAAATTTCCAATTTTATTACTAATACTTATTTACTTGGCTAACATAAACATATATTACATACATATTACTCGAAAAACGTTAGGAAAATTAAACACATGTGAGATTGAATACGTGCACGGTCATATCCCCTCCCCATGTTAAGTCGAGTCGTCACACCTCGCCAATTGTGCCCGACGAGGCATTGTAAGGAAAATTATTGAGGCGGACGCCTAGAGACGCTGAACACCAGGCGTAGGAGAAAGACGTTCTCTTTTGGTGCTTATTATATCATCATTGTAAATAAATCCTTCTATAGACCATACTAAGGTTGTAGACATTTTCCCATACACATATATTGGCCGCGGTAGCCTAGCGGTCAAGGTAACGGATTCGTGGGCGGCGTATCATGAGTTTGAGATTAGTACCGCTGAAGACCCGCCGTGTAGGGAAGCGATGCACGTTAAACCTATCGAGAGCTCAAACGTCCTCACGTTGAAGGGGAGGGGGATGTTTTCGTCACTCAGGTTCTCGTCACTTGATCATGGTTCAAATTTTCGAGATCCGTCGCCAAAAACCCTTGAGTAGCTGAGCAGTGCAACGTTAATATTCACTCACTCATATACATATAAAGGTAAGAGTTTAAATTCCTCCTGTGGAGTGGTATTCACCGAAACAGGCTACTATACAAAATGGGACTTTGGAAATGATATTTTCTACCTGTCTTAACTCTAAGAAAGTTCTAGAGGGTGCTGTAGGGTTGGTCAGAGTTCTTACCAGAAAGCATCCTTGCCTTTCCCACCGCAATAAAATAACTATTCGTTAATTAGTACGGCATTGGACCAAAAATGTCAGCACATGTTTCTCACATCAAACAATTCACGATTACACCACACCGTAACTAGGTAACTTCGTGCCAGCAGCTATCATTAGTCTCAGCGCCTGTTCGGTGTCACGGCTGACCGTATCTGAAAAGCCCTATTATGAATCAAATGTCAGATTTTTGCCTTTTTCCATTTTAGGCTAACATTTAAAAAACGTTATCATCACCAATAAATAAATTCGTTATGAAAACTTATACGCTGTTTCGACCAGGCCATACGGGAATGCATGAGTTCATCTTAAATTTTTCATATTTCTCATTTATTTATTTTTTTTACTCCGACTGGCATCAAAATAATCTAAACATCTTGAAATTTGAGAATATTTTTATTTTTCACAAGAAATACAATATACATAGCCAGTGGTCATTACTTTCTACGCATGACGATATACTCGTCAATCACAGAAGTGGTAAAGCTTAGGATCTTCTAAACTGTACCTTCCCAATGCAGAGACTTGGATCAACTTTCTGGATATCCAGAGAAGTTCTTCTGACATGGTTTGTGGCCACGGTAGCCTAGTGGCCAAGGTAACAGAATCGTGCCCGGCGTATCATGAGTTCGAGCCCAGTGCAGCTGAAGGCCCGTCGTATAAGAAAGCAATGCACGTTAAACCTGTTGAACTTTCTCCCGTTATGGTGGCTAGGAGAGGGGTGCCAGCTCAGGCGTCACATGACCATTGTTCAAAATGACGAGGTCCGTCGCCAAAAGCCCTAGTCTCGCTGAGCAGTGCGACGTAAATATTCACTCACTCACGTCAATAACCCTCGTGCTGCTTTAAAGTGTGAGGTAGATTAAGAATTAAAATGAAATCCAACCTTTTACGGTGGTAACAAGGTATAGTCCTTGCGCAACTGAAGACCTGCCATTTAGAAGAGCTGATGAGCATTAAATCTGTCGAAAATCAAGTGAGTGTGTTTGTTAACATTTCTCCATAAGGCAACACGAGGTTCATTGGTGACGAACCTCGTCATTTTGAAACGAAGTCAAGTGACGAGGATGTTACCTGAGCTGGAAACCCAAACACTTAACTACCACACCACACAGTGAGCACTTTAAACCGTGAAAAATTTAACGTGTGCATCAGCTCTTCTACACGGACCAATTCAGTTGCAATAGGACTCGAACTCTGATACTTCAGTCACGAGTTCGTGACCATGACCTCGGTAATTTATCGAGACTGAAAGTTCTCCCGTTGGGATAATGTAGAAATTAGGAAAGAGGGGGCCAGCTCAGGTGCCGTTTTCGTCAATTCATCATGGTTCTAAATAACGATGTCCGTCTCCAAAAGCTCTTGTGTTGCTTCAGATTACGACGTAAATTAAAATCAAATTGGACAAGGTAAGACGTAAAAATCAGATGTTGAATGTTCTATTACGTTATTTTCTATCTTTCCTTCTGAATTTTGACCAGAAATCCTTCGTACGTTTAGTAACATTCCTTTTATATTCGCCTCATTTCTACATGCTCATAAACATGCATAACGGTTTCTATACAAAGTAAGATTTTCGGTTCAAATAAAATAAGCCCCAGTTAAAGAAAGCGTGTTGGAAAACCCATTAAGTTAGGGCGCATTCTGTTTACAGAAGGATTATATTTGATTATTTTGAGCCAACCTCACATTGCTCTTTTTGGGCAGATAGCTTTTTTGCAGAAAAACCAATAACAATTGGCACTGGTAGCCCCTCTCCCCAAATCCCATTAAGCCTGTGTGAGACGTTCCCGGGAGATGTGTTGTTGATTTCAACCTCCTCCCATATCCTACATGGTTTAAGGTGGTCCGGCACGTCCATTGGAGCCCACGTTAAATTACCGAAGTTTATGTACTTTTTTCTCAGACACACACACACACACTACTGGCTTCTCACGGATAAATTTTTTCAGCAGGTTATTTGTACTATCAACCAAACTTTAAAGAAGAGTTTTGTCTTTATGTTAGAAATTAAAGTAATTATGAATTTTTTAAAAAACGTCCAGTTTTTTCCCCTTAAAATTTAGTTTAAAAAAACCTTATCTAAAAAGGTTTGCTAGATATATCTAATTCTCACCATTAAAATGTGTAAACATGTTTAAAGTCTGCTCACTGAAAATTTGAGGATTATGTAATAAGTAGTTTTTGAGAAAAAGATACATAAAGTAAGAAATATTACATTTTGAGAAAACAGGCTTTAAAGTAAGAAATTATAATTTTTGCGCATTTACTTTTTTTTTAGTACTTTCCAGAAGCATGTGAAGCATTTTCTTTACCTTCAGCTCCTACAAAAAAGGCTCTTATAATTTTATTTTTTTCATTATTTTTAATAATTTAGCCCTTGTGGGGGGGGGGGGATCTCAAGATGTTTTCGTTGGACTACACGAATCCTCCGTGTATCTAGTTTTTTGAAACATGGCACACAGTTATAACCTGGTTCAATACCACAATGTCTTAAGATCATTAATTTTGCTACACGACTCATATTGAACTAAGCAATTTCCACATTTATCCCAATTTTAGCGTTTTTAATTCCAAAAATATAGATTTTGGAATTACTGACCACATATGGTCTTATTAACTGTCTCATTTGAACAAAAGACGTGTACCCATACACTTTTGTGGGTATTCCAAATACACTCTAATTTTTCCACTTGAACATCATATGGATTTGTGCTTACCAGAAACTTATGCGAGGAAAAACACAGGTGCTCTTAGCAGAGCTCATTTGATGCGCGTCAAGGAGTAACTTCATTAAAAAAATACTTCTAATATCGTATTTCCTTATATCATACATCATTTTAAGCAGAAATATTTGAACTTTTAAAAATGTAAAAAAAGTGAAAATTGATAATTTTTCAAAAGTTTATAAGCCGGTCCCCTTAAGACTTCATTACGTAATCATTGAGCGCATTGCTCCTTAGCAACATTACAAACAGCGTGAATGTTAACGCCATACTGCAAAGCAATACAATGACTACTGGCGACAGATATCATAATTTTGACCCTCGGTCAAGTGATGAGGACCACACCTGAGCAGGCACCCTCTTCTCCAAGCTATCACACAATGCTAACAGAAGGGCTTTGAGCCTCGACAGATTTAGCGTGTATCAGCCCATCTACATACGGGTCCTCTGTGGCACTAGGACTCGAACTATGTCCTGTAAACAGCATGATATATCACTGTCAGCAATGTACTGCTCTGTGTTTGAGGTGATCATATATCCTACTAAGAAATATTTTTGCAATTAATTTTTCGTCCCAAATTTAGGGACATTGTATGATTTTATTGATATCACAAAATGTATATATAAATAAATAAATGTGTATTGAATATTTTTCTGTGTTTTTTTTAGTTACATCGCGTTTCATCTAATTTGCATATATAACTTTTGAGCTTTCAGGAATTTTCAATTTGTTGCCCTTCAGAAATGAATTTATTTCCTATGCATTTGCAGTCAATAGCCCCGCAGACGGTGAGTGAGTGAGAGAATATTAACGTCGCACTGATTAGCAACACGAGGGCTTTTGGCGACGGTCCGCGTAATTTTGAACCATGGTCAAGTGACGCGGACGACACCTGAGCTGGCACCCCCTCTCCTAACTACCACACCACACCATGGGAGGACGTTTGAGCTCTCGACAGATTTAACGTGCATCGCTCCCCTACACGGCGGATCTTTTAGTGGTACTAGGATCGAACCCATGACATACTAGCCATGATCCGATGCCTAGATCACTCGGCCACCGCGCCCCCCCCCGCAGACGGTACAGTGCAGCGTTCCTCAAACTGTGGGGCGTGAAAGCCCAACCTGGGGGGTGCAAGCATATCAAAAAGTCGAAAATAGATGATTATTTTTTTTAAAAATTATAAATTTACTGTAGAGATGCAAAATAAAATACATTCTGAACACATTTATATCGATATAATATAATAAATGTATCAATGCACAATGTATTTGATGAGTAATTTATCAATACTAAGTGAAGAAACAGGTTTGAAACTTACTATTGACTTCCCTGAGTTTATCATATATACAAAACTTAATATTATCTGGTTAATTTGTGCGGTTTATAATTAGAGTCGTATTGTAGCCTTACGTCATAGTACATTAGTATTACATTCTATATATTGTTATAGTACGGAGATGGGGGGGGGGCGATGAAAATTATGATTGAAAATTGAGTCGCAAGCATTGAAAGTTTGAGAAGCAGTGGTGCAGTGGTTGGTGACGCCGACTGCTGTAGCGTAGGGGCTGGGTTTAAATCCCAGAGAAGGCATGAATATTTGTAAATGTATGATGCCTAGGCAGCAGGGGGGCGTTCAAATATTCGTCGAGCTGTAAGTCTCCTCGAGTGGTTGGAGATAGGGGAAGATATATAGGTGGACTCTGACCTTCCAAGGGGGACCTCCCTCAAAATTAGAGTGAAACCGAGTCAAATTGTACGTGCATGGTGCTTAAAGCTACGGATAACGACAGACGTCATCTATCCCCTTGCTACGATAAATTTCCCATTGGTGTGGTGTAGAAGTTTGGAGAGGGAGTGCCAGCTCAGGTATCGTTCTCTTCACTTGACCATGGTTCAAAATTACGAGGTCCGTTGCCAAAAGCCATAGAGTAGCTGAATCATGTGCGATGCTAATATTCTCTCAATCACTCACTCGCCACGATAAATTTCGTAGGCCTTGATCTGACACCGTCGATTGGGTGGCATTAGGAACAACAAGAGTCACAAATAGTTGCTCGTAAAATAACTTCAAAAATTTTTAGTTTTTAAAATTTACTTTAAATTTTATCAGAAGATTGATTTGTACAAATGAAATGTATAATTTTAATTAATACAAATTCTAATGGAGTGTAAATAATAAAAATAATCAATATTTTCATTGTAAAATTCCTTTGCTATCTAAACATAAATCTACCGCTTATGATTATTACTTTTAGTAATTTTCTAATTGAAGTTTCCAAAAACAAATAAATGAAATATTACGATTCTAAAAAACAGAGCTTTTTAGAGATATTATTAACAAGATTACGCATTCAAAGTTTCTAAAACGCGAATATTTGGACCAATGAATTGTGCATAAAATGAAAACTTTTACGAGACATTTTGGCGATAAATAGCCAAATCGGGATTCTCCGTTTTGAACTTTTCTAGTAGCGAGCACGCCTTGAGGATGCCGTTGAGCAAAAATTAACGTTTCTCCAACATCCAAAAAAAAAAAAAGTTGTTTAATTTATCACGCATATTCAAGTGAAGAAATTTTTTTACCTTTATTTTATCCTTTCTATGGCCTGAAAGAGAAAGTCAAATTTTCTCTTTTTTTCTTTTCCTTCTCTTTGCTTAAGTTCGTGCTCACAAAGAAAAATTGAAATATATGCAATAGAAAAAAAAAGAACACAGTTTTTTAACGTTAAGATGATTGTAGTTTTGATAGTGTATTTTATCGGTTGACAGGCTTTGTATGATTCCAACTTTAAAACACGCAACTGAAAATAATAATAATTCATTGTTATTTGTTTACCACAAATCTTTTTTCATTTTTTTTTTCAACTGAAAAGATTGTCACCATGCTTAATTTATTTTTAACAGCCTTCGGTAATTTTTGTCCTGTCTTGCAAAGTGAATGCTAGATGGAATTCATTTCAAACATGTCAAGCTTTTTTTTCTTAGATTAAAATTCGCATAAGAGTCTAAAGTAAACAGCGCGCGTCAATGAATCAATTAAAAATTCGAAAACAAGATAATATTTGAAACATTTATTTTTTTGGAAAATGCTCATTTTTCACAATAAGTACTTTCTTAACTGAAGAAAAGAAGATTCAATAATATTACTTTCTTCTTTTTGTTGTATAGTTTGAAAGCATTTCACCTTAAAAATGCTTCGCTTTTGACAAAGTAAATTTGTTTAATTGAGCTTGTGTAAGCAATTCAGATTTGCTTGCATACTTATAAAATAAAATTGAAATTAAAAACATAAAAAACGTATGCGTCAAAGTGATGAAAACCATTTTTATAGCTTTTACTTGAACGAATTTCGAAAGATAATTTTTTAAATTGAAACACAATACATAACATTTGTATTGTGAATTCAAAATCTCCCACACCCTTCCCCTCCCCTTAGTTCAAATGCTTAAGATATTAGATGTTTGCCATCCCTTTTTTCCATTGTTTAACATTGTACAAAAATTTATACTTTATTCCAATGACCATGATAACATAAAAGCATAAAAAAATAAAAGAAAATTGTTATAAAAGTGATATTTTTTATAGTGATAAAGAGGAAACACATTTTTGGGTTATGCTAGGGGTGGACGGATTTTTCCAGGGTACGGGCAACTTCTAATATTTTTGAGGTGTTGCGGTTCACCCACTGGCGTAGGTGTGGCCCTTCTGTATTAAAATTCCATGTTTCCCTTTCTTAAGATTTGTTTTCGACACTATACCCTCCTTTTAAAATGTGACAGATTTTATTTTTACTACAAAAACACAATCAATACAAAATTGACAAGTTGAATGCTTGAACAAAACTCTGAGCGACAGCTAGACCATCGAACATCGGCTTGTTCATTGCCAGTGAGCAGAGTGAACCGTTGAATCTGAAACCGAAGTATGTACTTACAATTGTTTGTTACCGATTCCCTCGCAATCGTGGGACATGACATCAATTTGAAAACTCAATCCCGTGGAAGCATGGGGTGTGAGTTGATGCCAATCCCGTGCAATCGCGGGAAGAGCTGCTCATCAATACTCAATATCCCCTTCTGTCGGCGTGTGGGAAAAAATTCGACTGGCATTGCAGTGATCGCTTTTTTCACTACACTAGCAGTGAATGCGGTAATCGTCATCGTTCGCTTTCAATGAAGGTGCAAGTGTCATCTACACATTCTATCGAACCATTTGCTTATGTAAACACAGTCGCAGCGATTGTGAAAAGCTGGTTCTCCAGTCTAACTGGCGTCGGTGTTCCCTAAATATGTTTCTAAACCGCGAAGCCGGCTGGTTGGCGTAGTTGGTTTGTCGCTGGCCTTCTGCACCTAAGTTTACTGGTTCGACCCTGGCCCAAGTCGGTGGATTTTCATGACGCAAAAAATCGACAACATCGATGTCGTATGATTATGCGGCATGTAAAAAATTCCTTCACAGAGCTCGTTTGGCTTGGGTTCCATCGGTAAAATTAAAATCCTTAGGACAATTTCGCCTTGCCAGAGCTCAGGTGCCTCCCTCTGTCGAGAAAACTTTGCGTCAAAACTACTTGCGACTATTGGTATCGCCTGTATGGTGCCGCACTAAAGAGTGATACCAGCTCGTGGGGAATGTATTAGGTCTGTAAAAGTAAAAACATCAATCGGCAGCTTCATTAGAAAAAAAGTAAGCACGTCTTAGTGGTTACTCGTAGTAAAAGTGGTCAATCCAAAATATCTTGGCGGTGCATTGGTCGATCGCGATCAACTTAATGCCTATTCCTGGGCCGTACAATGGACCATGTCGAGCTCTTATCTCTAACCATGACGTATTAGTGGCAGTAATGTATGTACTATTAGGTTGGTGCTTATGCAATGTTGGATTTTCCTAACGTGTGAACATTTATCTCACTACTTTCGTTATGCTTTTATTTTTAGCATAAACTCATTTACATTCGTAGTGTTCATCGCCAGAGTTCCATTTCAACAAAAAAGATTATCTCAGAAGTGTTCCATTGGGCTATTTGTTTTGAATTTCGAAAGGATGTGAATTAAAACCGATATTCATGTAACAAGTATTCATCATTCATAAGTTCATGTTTAGAAAAATTGTTAAAAAATTAAAAATTGTAATTTTTTATGAGAGTATATATACATTTGGTTGTAATGCTTCAAAAGCTGAACGCAGTGTGAAACAGGCATTTGGTGAGGATACTGTTAACAATCAAAAAGTGCAGCGTTGGTTTGAAAAATTTTCATCGGGTGGTTTTTTTCCTACAAAAGGAACTGCATAGAGTGCACTAAAAAACAAGAAAGTCAATTCCTATTTAGGTCAACAAAGGAAAATTTTATTTTAGTTCATTAAATTTGATTAATGAATTAATATTTGAAAAATTGTATTAACATCAAGTGTCATCTACTATAAGTTCAAAACAATGTATTTGAGTCTGAACGGATGAATAGAAATATTTTATTAAAGATTGAAAATTTGAACAAGATATATATATAAGGGAGAGAGGAAGAAAAGGAATAGAGAGAGGAAGGGAGTAGGAATTGAAATGATGCTCTGAAAGCATTAGTGGAAACGAATTCAACAGTATCTATTTTACTGCCAGTATATCGATGAAATAAATGAAAATTGGATGTTAAACTCCCCTCACATGTTAATCGGCATGGCCCAATATATCTCCATGACAGCAATCAGCCGCATACGTTGAACAAAACAATTGCTAAATTAAATGAATTAAAATATGAAATTTTGCAGCACTCAGTTTATTCGCCGGAACTTTCTCCGATAGAGTTTTATTTTTTTGAAGTGAAAACTTCTTTAGCGGCGTTGGGCACTTTTTGGTAGGGGAAAATCTTACGGGTTCACGTCACCGACATGCTCTGACTGGCACATGCGCAGTGTGCTGTTCGCCTTAAACACTTCTTGGATAGGTGAAATCTCATGCGTTCGCGTCACCAACATGCATATAGCAGTATATCTGCAGCTATACAGCTGACGTAAGTGCTGTGTATATCTTATAAGTGAAATTTAATGGATTTAGTGAAAAGTTCAATGTGTATATACTGCGCATTGCTCATTGTGATTCCGAGAATGGGCAGTACATATTAATGGTTGCCGTTTATATTTCGCCTGGAAAATCTATGAGACAGATACAACAATTTTTATTCGAAAATTTGATGATTTATTCAAAAGAAGGTTCTGAAATACTCGAAAAAAGATTTGGCGAAAAATATGATAATGTACCAATGATTTTAAGTGGAGACTACATTATTAATTTTGCAGATGATAAAAATCTACCACTAATTGAATTTCTAAATGAAACATTTAATTTAAATATGCCCAATGATCGAAAACTCAGTACTACAAAATATAAAACGACGACCGATGCGGTTTTTACGCGATACTTAGATAAATTTGAATCAATCATTTTCCTTTCTTACTTTAGTTACCATACGCCTATTGTATCATTTTTAGAACAAAATGAAATAATAGAAAGTACAAAAAGTCTAAGTATGGTTGAAATTCATGATGAAAATGTTGCAAACAATTAAAATAATGTTGAAAATCAAGTACATTGAAATTTAAGTCAATACAAATACTATCCATAAATAATCTGATTGTATATTAATTTTTATTTCAATTGAATTGTATTTACATTTTGTCATGATCTTGTACAGCCCGTAATATATTTGAATAATAAAAAACCGTATAAACATGCATTTAGTTGTTGCTAGGAGTGTCAATAGATGTGAAAACCAGATTGAAGTTGATAATTTTAATTCAAACATTATGAAATTTCAAATATTAATACTAAAAGTCCAAGTTTTCACTTCTATCGGCAGTCTCTATAACTGCCAATTTTTTCAACATTAAAAACAGTTTTTACAGGCTAAATATTTTGAAAAGGAAGACAGTCTATACAAAATTAAAAATCAAATTAACTCTAAAGATCAATTTCTTTTCTAAAGAATTTCCTGAAGATCCATAAAAATCTCGTTGAGAAATGTGTATTGAAGCAATTGAGCATATATTTTGTTTACATAAGCAGCTTTTGAAAAATATATATGCAGTTTTACATATTCACTTAAAAATCTAACATTTCTATACACACCCACATAACAAGTACCAAATGTTAGAAAAATTCTTAAAAAATTAAAAATTAATTAATTTTTAAAAAAATATAAGTTAAGTTTAAATGTGTGCAGAGAAAAGTTTTTTAAAAAAAGATCAGGAAGTGAGCGAGGCTATGAAAAGTCAATCCGAGTGCAGCTAAGAGTTCGAGCTTAGTATAGAGATTAGAAAAGCAAAATCTTTACAAGTCCTGATAGGATTAATTCTGATTGGTTGTCAAAAATTGATAGAAGAAATACTTTTAATATTTGGCTATGAGTGGAATAAAAGTTGAAATTAAAAAACCTTGGTGTTTATTTCTTATAACACAAAATCGTGTTAACTAAAACAGTAACAATTTATGAATATTTGTATTGAGGACTGCAGGAGTTAAGTATAAGGTATGAGTTTTCAATAATAAATGACTTTATCAAATTGTTTTGTTAAAATAATTTAATTTATTCTTTTTGAATGATTTGTTGCTGAGTCTTTTCTTTGCTCATTGTTCTGGGGTTAGAATTCCTGATGAGAACCAATGAGCGTTGAATATTTGTCTCAGTGGCGCACACAATAGGGAGGGGGTTCACGGGTCCGCCCCCCATCACCCTTGATTTTTTCCAATGGCTTATAATACTATTATAAGGGGTGACCCAATGTAACAAAGGGACACGCGGGGAAGGGGTTCTTAACTAAGTTCACTAGTTAATTAAAAACATATTTATTATACAAAACACAAACGTTTACATACATAACTAGATAACTAACATTTGGAAAGAATTAAAACATGTGTGTGCACACACACACACATGCTCGTGCGTCCTTATAGTTCCAAAGCTTGGCCATCACTGAAGATTGTTTTACCGACTACAGACCGTGAAAGTCTTTCTACTGTTAATATGGGAGGAGTCTAAACAAAAAAAGGGTGGTTACACTATGTTTTTTTGTACGTAAAATGTAATTAGATATTTATCATTAATTATATATTTTATTAAGTAGTGCTTATTATGTATTTAATAATTTATTTTTTACTGTTTTTTCATTCGCGACAATCTTTTAAATGAAGAGAAATCATGGAGTATTCGGATATGATATGAGAATGGTGGACTTTCAATCTGCTACCTCCCCAACCCCAGCAAATTTCTGTGTGTGCCCCAGATTTGTTTAAATATTAAATTTTAATCACTTTCTATTTAACTTAGGTGTGTTTTACTGCTTGTCCCCAAATAGAGGAGACATGGGTTAGGACTGATCATAGTGAAGATATGATAAACCTGAAATCAATCTGCATTCGAGTAGTAGGGAAAGAAAAGTGGAAGAACCTTTAACACAGCAAACCTTTTTACAGTAAAATGGTGGCCAAAAAATAATTCTCTCATCTTCCCTCTCTATTAATGGTGCACTTACTCTCTCTCTAAAAAAACTTTAATACATTTAGCATGATTTTTGCTGAATTAAATCTGAAAAATAATTCGTTTGCAGTAGTGCCGACATTTCAAGCCGCCATGAGATGAACCGCATAGCAATGATTTTTACATCTCCCATCAATGAACTCCCATGGGGCTGCGGTAGCTTAGTGGTCGTGAACATGGTTTTCGGGCCATGCGTTTGGGCTGTAGGTACCACTGAAGACTCATCGTGAAGAAATACCGATGCATTTAAATCTGTAGGGGCTCAGAATTCACTCGTTGGCGTGGTGTGGAGGCTGGGAGAGAGGTGCCAGCTGGTGTCGTCCTTGTCAATTGACCCATGCTCAAAAATATAAGGTCCGTCGTAAATACCCCTAGCGCACCCAAATTTCCACAACATATTATATGAAGATTTAAATATATCCAATTACCGTATTTACTCGAATGTAAGCCGCACTATTTTTCCAGTGTTAATACTACTTAAAATCGGATGCGACTTAGGATCAAAGGCAAAACTATTGCTAAAGAGGGTGGGGGGGGATTAAGTTTGTACACCTTTCAAAAGGACAAACGCAACCGTTCATTCTGGCCACTTGCATCGCTGACTGATTCAATCCGCAGTTTATCTCAAACATCGTTGTCTGTTCGTATCTAGGAAATTATTTTGTATACGCTTTCTTTTAACCACCTAAACATTAAAGATTTTTGTGTACGCTACTGCCCAATGCAGGTGTGGTGAGGTAAGGAAAATGTTATTATTCTTAATAATAAGTACGGAATATATATGTACTCTTTAATAAATAAACCTACAGAACTGAAATGAAAACAACACTTTTAAAACCACGTTTAAAGCAAAACGCAAGGTACAAACTTACTAATAATAGCCCAAAATATAATTTTATCAAATGATACATTTATTACGAAACAATTCAAAATAAATTTACAGAAATAAAGCATTTTTATCTACAGTTTGCGTTGTTACAGTCAGTAGAAGGCTTAGTCTTCGTAATGTCAGCCAATCTTGAATTTTCCGTATATAATTACTAACTGGTAAAATCTTCAGGCGGTCACCCCAAAATGTCTTAGCGGTACACCGGTTGATCGCGATTGACTTAATGCCCACTTCGGCTCTAAACGCTTTCGGGTGATCTCAGTTCTTTTGAGAACTCTGCTAATAGCCCCCTCGTATGTTGCATAAGTGTACGAGGTACAAATCTCGTTGGAGACTGAAAGAACACCTAACCCCTTCGGGTCTTAAGCCCCAATCTTTGAAGTTAGTAATGATGCTATTGAGTGAGTGAGTAATTGAATGTTAACGTCGCACTATTTAGCTACTCGAGGGCTTTTGGAGACGACTTCGTAATTTTAATCTATGATAATGTGACGAGGACGATACCTAAGCTGGAACCTCCACATCACATTAACGGGAGGACGTTTGAGCTCTTGACATATTTAACGTGCATTGACCACCTCTGCACGGTTGGTTTTCAGTGGCACTAGGCTCGAACTCATGACATGCCTGCCACGAGTCCATCACCTTGATCACTAGAACACCGCGGCAATAAATAATGCTGTTGAAACTTGCCCATTGATACAGTAGAACGTTCTTTATCCGAATCAATTGGGACCAGACACCATTCGGATACACAATTGTTCGGATAACCGAAAACCGAATGCGATCCATGCAGTATATGAAACCGGACACTATACGAATATTGAAAATCATCGTATACGAGAAACGTGCTTGAAAAAGCAAAATAGGTGCAAAATGTTGCAATTTTATCTTGATTGTGGAAAATAATCACTTAATTTTCACTGTACCATTGTACACCTTCGTTGTTTCACTGCAAGGTCTCTGATTCTCTTCAGCAGCAGTAGTTGAGTAGGACAGCACTCTGATTGTTGTTCGTACCACTCCATAGCTGTCTCTAACGCAGAAAAGCGTCAGCATTTGATGGCCCCTTGCTACTTTCGTTGTTGCTGTTGTCCTCGTCTTCATCCGTTTCATCGTCGACAGGGTCGGATTCTTCTTGTACGGAAGTCACTATCTCGTCATTATTTAGCATTTGAATTCCACAGTCTTCTGTATCGCATGCTATCCAGGTTACTACATCAACAAAATTCAACAAAAGAGCACGTATACACCCCCTCACTTGGAAACAAACTGACCTAATATTTCGCGCAGATGTTTACTAAATCGCACAACTAAAATTTCCCAAATATCCCTCACATTGGGTTTTCCCGTCACTTTTGGCCTCACAGGAAACAAATGTTGAGCATTGCATTGTTCGAAGACATATCCGGACTTTGGTTCGGATATTTGACGCTCCGGGTAATAACCGTTCGGATAAACGACGTTCTACTGTAGGTAGAAATACATTTACATAAAAACATGAGAGAAAACTCTTAAGAATTACTTTGAGTTTAAAAGTAAAAATTAAATTAAATCTTGTACAATATTTGAAATAATCATGCGCTACTTTTTTTTGTTATCGTTTGTTTGGAAAGTGAGCAGTAAAAGAAATTTGTATACGACACGTGATCGTCGACTTGTTTCATGTCATGGAGAAAAACTTGCCGCAAGTTCAATATTCATTCAGGAATCCCAATGTGCAAATATTAATTTTTCGAAATGTTCTGCAACTCGAATTATTTTATTAGATTTTTCGATTTCTGTGACTTTTTTTCGGGGGGGGGGGGATTGAAACTCCATCCAAAGCTCCCGGAGAGTTAAAAAAAATCAAATGTTAAAAAACCGCTTTATCTAAAATTACCTTTTTCCGAATACATAGAATCTGTATATATGCCGACTTCCTTATTTTACCTAAAAAAAATTTCAAAAAATTTCGGTTTATTCATAGAAATCTACAATATTAATATAAATAAGTTGAACAGAGTATTAGAATATACTATAGTTCTAAATACTATTGTGCTTTAGAAATCATTTAGAAATTGCCGAAAATCTTTGATAATTTAAGAGACCCTTAGCTCCACCTGCTTTTTATATCAATTGACTAAAATAATTAAACAGGACAATCTTAACAAAAACGGAAACGTTAAAACTTCGAAGGAACATTATGATAATTTGCTTAGTTGGTTGAACATATCCAAGATTCTCTAATTATTCTGCCTGGCGCTTATAGATCCGTTTCATACAGTCAATGTATTTGTAAAGTACGGATGATAAGATCAGCACTTGAGAGGGAACCTTTCTCATCACACTAACGCGAGTACTTCGAGTTGCAATAGATTTAATGTGCACAGCTCTAACTATATGATGGGCTTTATCATTATAAAGGTCAGAACCCATATAGAGAAATTCTGATTATATATACATAATTACACCCCTCCACCAGCGAAAAAAGAGTTGAGTTGCATGTCTAAGTTAATTTTGCAACGTGAAAAATTAATTAAAAAAATAGGATAAACTTGTCCTATGTATACTCCAATCAAAGTTATATTTACAAATCTTTGCCTTAAATGTACACTCGTAGTATAAGGGATATTGATATCCTAAAACTATCCTTTCTTTTTATTCACGTCTATAAATTAATTAATAAGAGTTCAAGAAAAATAAATTTAGTTCCAATTTAAATATTTTGGTTAAAAGAAAACGTCAGAAGATTCCTAGAATTATGTATTAATTCTTATAACTAGAATATTTTTCCCAAGACGTAGAGTTTTAGTTATGAATATAGTAGTATTTGTGTATTATATGTGATAATTATATGTACTTAGCACAAAAATTGCACACTGACTGTTGAAAATATATTATTTATTTATTTTTATTTTTAATTACATATTACAAACTTTAAGTTTCAGATGGCAACGTTAGTAATAAAATTGTATTACTATTTTTCAATAACTATTTAGTATTTTGCGAATGGCAACATGAGTTGTTCTGTTCGATTGTTTATGTTTAGAATAAATGTGTGAATAAAGTTCTGTTTTTGATCGGTGATCTTCGAAAAGATTTATCTCTTTCATTTCAAATTTCTAGCCACCATAGCACGAGTTTTAATTAAAACTACTTTGATTTAGTAGTGTGGGAAAAGTTATTTATCGTATCCTTATGATATTTTTGAAAACTAAAAAAATTAGTTTAGATTTTCTTTTAGAAGCTTTAACACCGACTCTTCCTCTTTCCCTTACACACATATATATATAAATATATATATACAAATGCATATATTGCTAAAAATATTAATTTTACTAACTATATTGATCTGTGGCTTTAGCTTTATTTTAAACGTGTTAATAAATTTAAAACTATACCTCATGTTATATATTATAACAACGTATATATATAATTTAATATATAAATATAATTACATATAATACATCGAATGTATTCAATATATGTTACGCAAATTTACTTTCGACGAAAATTCTTATTACTTTTAACAGTCCGTGTAGAAACAATGGTCGCATAGTTAAAATAAAAAAAATATTTAAAAAAACTTTTTTTTTTAAAAGGGAAAAAATGTTAGTATTCAGAAAGATTTTATTTTCCCCGTAATTTCTGATGTAAAATGATAATATAAAACAGCTATTAATGTCAAAATCAGCCTATTTTTTTGGAAAAAAAAGTAGGCAGAAAAAATTATAATTACTCCAGATTACATTTTTTCTCTCTTTTTTAACAGTCTTCAAAATCAACTAGCTTTTTAGGGAGAAGTGAATATTTTTTAGCTAACGCTAGGATAATTTTCGTTTTTTCTTATTAATTAGAAGAAAGTTAAATTGAGTTCATAGTAAATTTCAAAATAAATTTATGTTCCAACCAAGTGGAACATTTTATCGTGGCTTATTTTCGTAACAAAAAAGGATGAGTTATGTGTGTTTCTGAAAATTCAAGTCTCTTTTTATTTCATTCATTACCGCAGCAGCATATTGGCAATTTCCCGAGAAGTTTTTCTTCTCGATCGGTTGACCATTTATTACTGTGCTTCGAGTGGCAACGCATCAGCCGAGCATCCATCAAGTGAATCGATGCAGCCTCGGATTTACTGCGGGATGTCGACCGCTTCTGGGATTAAGAATCAAAGTGCACTCCATCATTCACCACGTATTAATCTTAAATTTACTTTTACTGAAGATATTTTGTAAAAGGAAAGCTAATTATTTATATTAGAGATATTTGAGCAGCCTATACGTTTGAATAGAAAAACTGCTTGGTATTTTTTATGGATCTAAATAACAAGCACTAACGCGAACTCGGAGTTATGCTGTTTTCAAATCTCGATGATTCATATTTTGCTTAAGAAATTTTTTTAAATTAATATTAATTATTTGTAATTAATTTTTGAAAGCATAGTCATATATGTATACTTTTGGACGACCTATATATTCCAAATATTCTAGCATAAAACTGAGTAAAACCTATTCTTGTGGGACTAAGAAGAATCTATTCACCTTCTCATTCCCATCAAGAAAATTTTTTCAAAGTCAAGAATTTTTTCTTAAATTTTATCTTTATTTAATTTTTTTATAAATTTATTCATATAAAAGTAACTTTTCTTTTAATTATTTTGGTTATATTTTAAATTTTAAGAATTATTTATTAAAAGGGGCAATTTGAAAACGTTTTAATGTCAGTCAAAATGTCCTGAAAGGAGATGAAGGTTCGGAAGAACTAAGTGCTCCCACCCCTCCAAACTGTAACTACAACTACAATTCTAATTTCAAAACAGTTTCGAAAAGTTTCTTTTTATATTAAGAAACAAAATATAAATAACTCTGAAGGAAAGTAAATTCTTTAGGCTCTATCCGACAGAGAAAATTAGGTAGCTATGTATTATACCGTCGACCAATTTCACTAAGTCAAAGGACATTGCCAAATAAAATAACAAATTCCTTTGCACATGCTCCTTCAGTAATAGTCTGTCAACAAATAAATCGAGTGAAGACATAGAAAAGTCGAATTCAGTACTGAAAAAAGCACTTACACTTAAAATAATTGAAAGAATAATGACTACAATATTTTGGTGCCCAATATATAGTCAGTGCATTCAGAATCGCAAAATGAGTCTACACACTTTATGTAGATGACGCCACATAAATTTGCATAAGTATGATCTAAATACTACCATGCAGTTGCGCTATGCTTAATCGGTATGGTGCAGTTCGCCATAATAGTCTTTTGGGTACTTGTGTATTCCGTATTCTTGAAAGTATTCCTCTGTTTTCGCTTGAATCGAAAATAGGTCCCAAATTTTAATAATTTTTGTACGACAAAATAAACGAAGAATACAGAAGAATTTACAAATTTGAGGAAGCGTTTTGTTAACGTCGCACTAAAAATCTGCACGAGTGATATTGGCAACGAACTTTGTAATTCTGAACCATGGTCAAGTGACGAGGACGACAAATGTGCTGGCACCTTCCCCCTCTTCTTACTATCACACCATGCTAACGGGAAGACGTTTGAGCCTTGACACAGCCTCCTCTGCACGGCGGGTCTTCAGCGGTACAAGGCTCGAACTTATGACAATCCAGCCTCGAGTCAATGACCTTGACTACCAGACTACCACGACCCCTTTAAATATTGTAAACGTCATTATTTTCATGCAGGCGCAATCAAGATTATTGTGGTTGAATATGCGCGAAAATGTCACAACCTTTCAAAAAAGGTTAAAGTATTCGAGTATGTGTCAACAAACTTTTTGCTTTTGAACATGTGTGGGAATGGTTTTCTACTATTCACTGCATATCATGTCATTTACCCACGCTTTTTGGTTTGACAAAATTGGTCGAGGGTATAATATACGTAAGTACCAAAAATTGTTATCTGATATTCTTAAAATAACCATCCAATATATTTAGAGTAGTATTCAACCAAAAAAAAAGTTTAGGATTTGAAAATTTAAAAAATTACGAATAGTTCCACTTCTTAAAAAAGGTATGAAATCTTCCTTTGAAATCTTAGCTGGCTACTAAATTTTTTAGTTCCAACTTGTGTATCACACAAAATATGAATTCTCCACAGGAAGAAAAAAAATTATAATACAGTAATACCTAGATTTACGTTACCCCGACTTGCGCGATTTTCAAATCTCGTTGATTTGTTTTTCTTTTCTTCCCGTCACTGATACTTAAGTGGAATTTGTGCCAGAGCCTGAGGAAATTGGTAATGTGATTGAAGAAGTTATCGATCTTGCCAGGCAAATAAATTTAGAAGTGGATAGTAAAAAGGTTCAATAACTGCTGGATTCCCACAATCAGGAGCTGACAATTGCTGAGCTCAAAGAAATACATGAACAAGAGCAACCCATTGAAGAACTTGAGTCCTTAGACCCAGTTCAATCAGAAGATCGAATGACACTTGGTAATTTGACAGAAGGCCTCAGTTTAACTGAAAAAAGGTTACAAGTTTTTAAAACTACATACTCCAACAAAGAGCGTATTTTTTCAAAAAACAAGGAATAAAAAAAAAATTATTAGCATGCTACGAGGAAATTTTGTGGGAGGGGAAAAAAATCATTGATCGGGAAGACTACTTGTCAGATTTTATGACGCCTACATCAAATTAACTTTGGTTTGCGATTTTGCATGTGTGTTATGTAAGATTTTATAAAACACATTTTTTTCTAAATTATTATTTTTTTCGTCTCCAGCCCCAACTAAAAGTAATTTACATGTGTTTATATGCAAGGCGATACCCCGACTTACGCAAATTTGACTTACTCAGTCAGTCCCGAATTATCATTCAATCCGACTTATCGCAAAAGTCTATATGAATCTAAAATCTTATATAAGCATTAATTTAAAACACCATATGCACAAATAACTATTAAATTTCCAATTGGTGAATTTTCATAAGGTTTCTATATATACTAGCTGGTATATTCATTCTTCGCACGAGGGAATTGAAAAATTAAACAATACAGATTGAAGGATAAAGGAATTTTTAATGGGCTAATTTTACGTGAATTGCAAATTAAACAAAGAAAAAAGCTTTTTGCATATCTCAGCAACGCGAAAAAACCATAATTGTTAAATTTAAAGTCTGAAGGTCTAATAGCTGATAAAAAGGATTTTTTATTTTTTTTATAACGCCCCGTAACTCTCTTGTGGGTCGATTTTTGAAAACACCTTCCTAAGCTAATCTTTTCTCATCAAAAGTAACACATTGTTACAAATTTTGTGTTATGAGCGCTTAAAATAGTGTAAGATATTTATATTTGTAGGTGTAATTTTCTTTAATATTACTTTCTGTTAAAATTATAATATTCGTAAGCAACGCCGTTCCTTACATTATAATGGCGATTAAACGGAAACATAGTGAATTGATAGAGCCAAGTATGCATCATTTTTGGCGAACACTTTGGCAACTTGGCAATTGATTCAACGGTGGCTGTAGCGCCACCTGGTGAAAAGCTGTAACAAAGAGAAGAGCACAAAACCCTTCTCCACAAAAAATACATATACATGCCAATTTTCATAGTGATCGATCGAATGGTGTTGGGTGAAGCGATTTCATATATACAAACATCCATTTTATAAATATAGATGTAAATCTGATTTTTAAAAAATCAATGACGGAGCCGCTAATAAAACAGAACAGTAGACCAATATCAATGAGTAATTCAAATCCCAAAATTGCAAAAGTATGTATTCCACTACACACCTATGTTGACATCTAAAATAATCAATCATCATTAAATGCAAAACAGTTTTTCTCTTTCGTATCCATGGTTTCAGTCATCCACAGAGAGCTGAAATAAAACGCAGGCATACCAAGACCAGATAAAATAATTTGTATGCATAATTAAATGTATTTCTATGATTTTATTGGAACTTGTTTGTTATTAGAAATCATGCAGAAAACTATGTAATTATTTAATGCTTTCTGATAAATAGATTTACTGTGCAAATATTTTTTTATTTAAATAAAAGTAATGGTAATATGGAATAGTGTAAAAAAAATCGTTAAGCCCAAAATTGAGGGGAATGAAATAGGTTTTCGTGTTAAAAGGATTCCATGGTTAAGGATATTGCAAAAAATAAAAATATATTTCAACAAAGTTAACTAGAGTATATTTTATTTACACAGATGTGTATATATGCACGTATTTATTAAAAATCAGCGAAACAAAATCATTCACAAGAGCTTAATGAAATTTAATTAGAAATTTCAAAGTTTTTTTTAAAAAAAATTTAACATTTATTGAGTTTTTGGGAAATAATCTGATATTTTTCTTTGCATTGTCTTTTATAGCATTAAATTGTCTGCAAATTGTTCGATGTCATCCATTTTATTATTCATTTCATTATTGAAATGTGCGTCTAAATAACTGAACATAACTTTTAATAAAACTAAGTTAATAAGTAAAATAACTTTTCGTGATGTTGCTCATTTTGGATAACACGGGAACAGGAGCTGCATTATTTATTTCGTTTTCGTAGTCGGAATCTGCATCAATGATATTTTTGAGCTTTGAATAAACTCCAAAATGTCTTTGTCTGCCATAATTGGAACTGTTCACACAGAATCATCATCTACTGCAACGAGTTCTTCCGATGATACAGTAGGATAGTCCAATCCGACTGCTGCTTTCCGTATTTCGTTCGTTTCCAGAAGGGAATCCTTTTCGTGTTAAGAGGAAAAATGCATGAAAACACATAGAAGTTTGTCGGGACCATTGTGTTAACCGATATTTCGTCTCATAAGTGTTTTCTCGTTTAGTGTACTTCACTGTACTTTGACAAAAAAAAATGAGAATTTTAAATTTTTTTCATCTGTTTTCGACAAATGTAAAAAAGCGTAAATTAAACTAAAAATACATTTCCGGGCAGAAAAATTTTCAATTTTCATTTAAGTTCATATAGTGGGCTTGAATTTATATACATTTATATTTTTATCGTGTTTTTAAAATTTGAAAACATTCTATAAATAATCATATTTCTCCTTTAACATGTAAACTTATTTAACATTACGAAATAGGGAACACATTTTATGATACTAAAAAATAGATGAATTTAGCTAAAAAATTAGTATTGTAATAAAATATACTGCTCTCTATAAGTATTTTGATTTTTAGTCTTCTTCCAATTTTAAACTCTGAGTACTAGACATTAATATTCAATTTACAATGGACTAAATTCACAGACAAGCGGTGCCAGATCGAAATCACGAGATGCACTTGCAAACACTTGCACGTGCAACGCGTTACCGTGGAAAATTCTTATACTTACGTTGTTGATATCTTGTGTTTTAAATTTATGACCGTTTATACACTTAATATTATAATATTTTTTGATTATTCTGGTATACTTTTAAGGTAGGAAATAATTTTATTAATGTTTTCGAATAACTTTTGTTTTTATTCTAGTTTATTTGTGTTAAGTGTGCATAGCCTCTTATAGTTGTTACTTGTAGTGTTTGTTTGAATAATTATTTATAGCTCTTTGTTATTTTTAAGGAAAATTATTATCAAGTTATATACTTTCTCTCTTCTCTTTCTTAATAAGTATACTTTAGTATAGTTATTTGTATTATTACCACAATTTCTGAGGTGAATTATAAATTATTTTCTGTTCTAATAAAAGACTATTTTTTAACTCTCTGTTACGACTATATAGTCATTTACTCGTTTATGTCCCGATTTAATTCATTTTTTGAAATACAAAATAAAAGATTTTTAATAATATATTAATATTGTTATTTATCATGAAATCAGAAGTTGGGTCTAAAGTATTTTTCATAAATAGTCCAATCCTAATCCCGAAATGCCGGGAGGGAAAATACAACAACTGATTGTAAACCCTATCATTCGTTTTTTGCATTAAAAATTATTAAAATATTCTTAATATTATTTCTATAATTTCAGCTTTACGCTTAATGATATTTTTTTATAATTATTTTATTTTAAAAATTATAACTGTTCATTTTGCTACTAATCGGCTTTTATTTTTCAAGCTTTGAGATTTCGTATTTAAATTACTGAATCTAGCAATAACCGATTTATTGTTCTTTGCTTTGAGCGTGATATTTAACACATTTTCGAATACTTTTCTCGGGTATATAAGCTTTTCATCAAAAAGGGATTTGGGACTTCTATTCGTTATATTCCATAGAATTTCACTCAGCACTATAAACAGAAAGAGAGAGAGGGAAGGCTAGCTTACCATAAAACTGGTTAAACCTCGTTTTTTTAAGCAGTGTTTCCAAAAATTTAATCATCTATTTTATTCTTAAATATTCATATTGTTACGAATTTTGTGTAATGAATTTTTAAAATAGTGTAAATAGTTTATATTTGGATGTGTAATACGTTTATATTACTCTATGTTGTATTTATTATTACTCTGTGTGTATATTACTCTATGTTGTAGCGGCGAATGTGCTGACCACATTCGCTGCTGCCCAGCACTAAAGGGCTCCTCTTTGAGCGATCTTTATTGGCAAGCCTTATAGGACTCATAGACTTTTCTCGCCACGGTTTTATTTTTATTATTTTCTACTTTGTTTGTTTTGTCTGTTTTTAATCCTAACCCCTTGTGGTGTAGTGGTCTTTTGTAACCCTGGCCATTGAATATAAAAAAAATGGCAGTTATAGAGACTGCCGATAGAAGTGAAAACTTAGAACCTATAGGAAAAAATTAGAAATTTCATAATGTTTGAATTAAAATTATCAACATCAATCTGGTTTTCACATGTATTGACACTCCGAGCAACAACTAAATGCATGTTTATATGGTTTTTATTATTCAAATATATTACGGGTTGTACAAGATCATGATAAAATATAAATGCAGTTCAATTGAAATAACAATTAATATACAATCATATTATTTATGGATAGTAATTGTATTTAATTAAATTTCAATGTACTTGATTTTTAACATTATTTTAATTGTTTACATCATTGTCATCATTAATTTCAACAATACTTAGACTTTTTGTACTTTCAATTATTTCATTTTGTTTTAAAAAAAAAGATACAATAGGCTTATGGTAACTAAAGTAAGAAGGGAAAATGTTTGATTCAAATTTATCTAAGTATCGCGTAAAAACCGCATCGATCGTCGTTTTATATTTTATAGTACTGAGTTTTTGATCATTGGACATATTTAAATTAAGTGTTTCATTTAGAAATTCAATTAGCGGTAAATTTTTATCATCTGAAAAGTTAATATTGAAGTCTCCATTTAAAATCATCGGTACATTATCATATTTTTCGCCAAATCTTTTTTTCGAGTATTTCAGAACCTTCTTTTGAAAAATCCTCAAATTTTCGAATAAAAATTTTTGTATCTGTCCCATAGATTTTCCAGGCGAAATATAAACGGCAACCATTAATATGTATTGCCCATTCTCGGAATCGCAACGAGTAACGCATATTTCGCCTATATCGGAAACATTAACACCAATGCTTCTAATGAATTTAGTATGTATGTCTATATGTGAAGTATTGAAGTGTGACATATCTTGAATATTGTGATAAATAGCTACGCCTACTGCTGGAACTTCGGGTCTTTCATAACTTATACAACAAAGTTGAAATTCGGAATATCAAGTGGTTCTTCATTTTTCATACGAATTTCCGACAAAAGCAGAACATTTGACTTTTTTACGATAGCATCATTTTTTAGGTCAGCTCCATGCGCACGCAAACTTTGACAATTGAATGAAAATATCGATAATCCTTTCTTGTTGGAGATTAATTCTAGAAAAGTTTTGGTGACCGTTTGTAGTGTTTTGTAACCTTTTTCAATTCTAACGTTAGATCCTCTCGATGACTTGTTGATCTTTTATGATGTTTATCTGTTTATGAAGTATTTAGAGGTGTTCCTGTTCTACCAATCCAAAATTTCCAGCTGCTGCTAATATTTTCTTGAGTAACCAGAAATAAACCTTGAATCCTCGTTACTCTTGTTAAAGCTACGTAAACTAATTATCTAGGATGTTTGCGATCGTATTCGTAGACAATAGCATCATAAGTACCTCCCTGTGATTTGTTATTAGTCATTACCAAAGAAGAAATTAGGGGGAAATGTTAAGGATCTAAGCAAATATGAAAAACGGATATTTAAAATAACTCCAATTCCCTGAAAATACTTTTTCGTAAATTTCTAATAATAAAATCGAATGATATAAAATTATGGATAATCATTTTGGAAAAAGTAGAAGAGCATATATTTTATTTTTAACAATTTAAATTAATAAATAAAGATTTCGAAATGTTAAATTTTTAAATAAAATAAAATATTTAATGAAACTAAAGTGGTAGCCGTTTTCATTATTTCAAACTAAAGATTTTAATGATATAAGGTAATAAACTATAATTTTGCATTTTTGACCATAATTTAAACTTCAACACATTAATCTTGAATTATTATTAGATTTTATAAAAATTTAATTTCAAAATCCACGATACGATAAAATTATGATTGAACAACTAGATGTCTGTTTTACCACGGTAGTAAGAAAACGTCTAAGCCAATCTGAAATACTAATCCGAATTGCGTGATGCATTGCAGAGGTTAAATATTTAAAAAATAAATAATACAAAATTTTCAAACGCCAAAATAAATGCGAGTATTTAAAATAATTTTCTGTTATTTTTTTTTATCTAAAAAATATTAGTATATTTATTTTGTACTCACTATTGTACTGCACAATGATGCCTCAATTAAACGATTCAAATAATAATCAAACAAAAACACTATTTTAACAATGCACAGTACATACACATTGAACTTTTCACTAAATCCATTCAATTTCACTTATAAAATATACTCAGCTCTATACGTCAACTGTATAGCTATAGATATACTGCTATATGCATGCCGGTGACGCGAACGCACGAGATTTCACCCATCCAAAATGTGTCTAAAGCAAACAGCACACTGCGCATGCGCCAGACAGAGCACGTCGATGACGCGAATCCCTGATTTTCCCCTACCAAAAAGTGCCCAACTCCGCTAAGGAAGTTTTCACTTCAAAAACCCTGTATTTATTTTATTTTAAATTGCAATATTCACAAGCAACGCCTTTCCTTACATAAAAATGACGATTGATTGGAAACTTGGTGAAATTTTGGTGATAGAGCTAAGTTGGTATAATTTATAGGTGACCATTTTGGCGACTTTGACGACCATTTTTGGCGACTTTGCGACTTTATGGATTTTTCTGGAAATTAATGGAGAAATCTACTTATACCACGATCTATGATGCAAGCGGAGTTTTCGAGAAAAATCCGAGAAGCCTATGAATAGGGAGTCCCTCGCCAAAACTGAGTTAGTATTGTTTTGACTAGCGGTTAGTTGGTATCGATTGGACCGTGAAGAGTCGTCCAGCTATTAGTTATGACTTCGGCTGTTGTGTAGGAGGAGCGAGGGCTTGTGAATAATCTTTTATATACTTGTATTTTAGACATTGATAGTTGTGTCTTTGTCTGCGATTGTAGGAAGAACGATTGTCTTTATTCCTACGAATATATAGCTGCTGTACTTCAAGGATTGTTTTTCGACAATAAATTTCCAGCGCTCCTGAAGTCTTGCTCTATTTTGGAACAACAAACTTTGCATTCTCTTGATGGTTTCCGCTTCTTATCAGTTGGAGGTGTCTGTCTAATAAAATGTCTTTCAATTAAATGGTTGAGGTTATTTTCCAAGTTTGGCCGGCTTCTTCTTGCAGTGGTTTGTGATTCATTCTTCTTGCTCTTTGCGACTGATTGCATAAAATCCTCGAATCCCGATCTATAAGTAACAATATTAGAAAGAGTGTGCAGTGGCAGCAAAAAGTCCAGAACACACTCAGTTTTTTGCCTAATTCTTGAGTTAATCTTTCCCTTTGTAATTATCGCATTTTCTTAATTATTGTAATTGATTCTAATGGATTTTTCATGATGATTTAAAATCTGTTTAAGAATTTGTGTTAAGTAAATAGTCACACACACACACACACATATATATATATAGTAATTCTGGCGAGTTAATTTGTAGCGTTGGCGGGTGTTTATCTGTGTCGGTTCTTTATATGTACATTTGTTGCCAATGGGTATTTATGTTGGTTGCTTCTTGATAAAACAGAAATTTTCTTCTGGATTAGTTTTAATCTTCCTTTATTCATGGTTACTGACGTGTGAAATTCAATACAATTTAGAATAATTAAATAAATGGGACGCACGCACACACATACAGCAGAAGCGATAAGCAACAGCAAATATTTACAGAACAAAGACAAAGAGAGAGAGAGCACACAGTGCTCTGGGTTTAAATACTGGCAAATAAGGTTAAGGTTTTCTAACTGGAGCCGTGATTGGTTGGAAACGAGTGGGAGCAAGTTTTCTGATGCAATGTCACTATTCGATTAAGATTAAGATTACTACATTAGTCTATATCAAAGAATTTAAAAAATATTTAGAAGGAGTTAATGTTTTTTTTTATCCAATGGGGCTGCGGATTGGTATTTTTACCATTGCAGACCTAGTACATCCCCAAGAGCTGGTATCACTCTTTAGTGTGGCGCCATATAGGAGGATATCAATCGCCGCAGGTAATCTTGACGCCTAGTTTCCTCAACAGAGGGAGACACCTGAGCTCTGACGATGCGAACTTGTACCAGGATTTATGCCGAGAGCGCCCAAGCCAAACATACACTCTAGGGATCTTTTACATGCCATATAATCATACGACATGGCCGCTGTCGATTTTCTGCAACACGAAAATCCACCGACTTGGGCCGGGGACGAACCCGCAACCTTGGGTGCAGAAGGCCAGCGACAAACCAACCACGCCCCCCTTAATTAAAACGTTACCATAGGAAATCATTACACACATATATATATTGATTTTTTTTTTTTGAAAAACACAACGATAAAATAAATACAAGGTTACTGTAGTGTAATGAGTGATTGTTTTTCAACCAATGAAATATTCCATTATTCAACCCAATTAGAGAACATTATTGATAGAGTTGAAAACAGAATGTGTAGGATGTTTTAGGGCATTTAAAACAGCTCTGTATTGCATTTTGAAGTTCTTGGGTAGGTAATATTGGAATTATGAGTAAATTTGCGTTTCTGCCTTATAATGAAAGATACAAATACTACTTTTGAAGGAAGAATATTATAATACGCCCCAAATTGTTGTTTAAGTACCATGTGGTCTCTCTGCTGTCGTGAGAACGTTGAAAAGATATCCTGAAATAAATTCTATAGCGAACAGTAAGCAATATGGATAATCAAGAAAAATATCTTTACGTGATTACAGAGTATTGCACGGTATTTTACTTTCAAGCAGAAAACTTAATTTATCACAAATTTTGAAATAATTGATTTTGATATCGAGTATAAATGTGTGTCTAAGAACTGTGAGAAAAAGACTGCTGAAAATTGGATTTGAAGTCTTCAAAGAGAGCTCACCCAAAAACCCAAAACCATTACTTACTAATTGGCGCAGGCAAGTAATCATTCATTATGAACTGTTAAAGACTTAAAAAAGGTAATATTTGACGATGAAAGTCAGTTTTGTGTTTTAAGCAAAAAAATAATGCCTATGTGAGACAACACACTCATAAAGAATTCAGACCTCAGTGTCTGAAGCACATAATAAGGAACCGTTGAAAGTGATGATGTGAAGCTGCATGTCTCCTCATGAAGTTGTAAGACTCCACATCGTAAGAAGAGAAGAAAAAAATAAGGAAATATATAATAAAAAATAATACAAGGCTCTACAAAATTAGTTGCTACCAACAATGGGAGATATTTTTGAAGATCAGTCATAGATTGTTCAGGACGATAAGGCTCATGTCACCGAGTAAAAGTAGTCAAAAAATGGTTTGAAGACAATCCGATAGACTCTATGGTATAACATTGGTTATGATATTCGGAAGTAAAAACCTTCAAACAAACGTTAGTTGAATTTTCAATAGTTTTTTTCAACGATGTTGTCACAAAAGAAATTTTTGTGTTGTTGGTGTATTCCATACCCAAAAGATGTTGAGCCGCAATTAAAGCAAACGACTGGTCCATAAAATGTTGATGACCAACACGCAACATTCATGTAATTTTCGAAAGCCATGTTAAATGGAGTGTCTGTTGAGTTTTGTGTTATTCTACTACTTCTGCAGTAGAACCTGTTTTTGTGCGATCCTTTTTTTTATACGATTTCATTTTTGTGCTACCTTTTTTTATGAAGTATATGAATTTTTCAACGGCTTTGGAGCCACACACACACTGTGATGTTTTCTATCAAAGTACCAGTGGCGCACCAGAAAATGCTAGCCCCCTCCATGGAAATTCAGGCTTTACTTTTCATATTTTATAAGTTTTGTAAATACGTACTTGACGTTAGTCAGGCCTTGCCCCCCCCCCCGTGAGGCGGAGATTGCGGAGGGGGTGTTGTTACGCCATTGCAATGTACATATATATACTTCAAGTCGCTCTGTTCATTTGCTATAAACAGTTTCCCGACACACACAAACAATGCACGTTCAGTTTTTTTCTCTCAACGCGCCAACAGCCCGCGCTTGATTGCAAATGAAATTTTCAATGACAGTGGCATTATCAATAATTTGATAGATTATGAAGGCAGACAAGAAGAACCGGATTCTTTTAGAATATATACAAATAAAATATATACAGGGATACAGCTTTCCAACAAATCGGAAAAGCATTTTCTTAAAACATATACCTATTCCGAAAGGAGTGGGAAATTTCAAAAAGAGCATCGATCATGCATATCTGGTTATCGTGACATTTACAAGCAACTGACCAACCGAACCTCTGGCAAAAATTTATCTCTTACGTTTTGGCACCAAAAATTAAATGAATTGAAATTGTATCTTCAAGTGATGGAAGCGATTTCAAACTTATTCATCACGGGATGATGAGCACTTTGGATAACAATGAGTAGCAGTGAATTATGCATGTGCATTTTGAAAACTTCTCCATGTATACAATGAGAAACTAAGTGCTTTTAAAATGTTCATACGTAACTTAATTATTTATTATGTTATGGACGTACTTTCTCATAAATTTGTAAATAATTGGCGTATTTACTAAGTGCGACTTTTTTTATGAGGTCCCTCTCCACCGCATAAAAAAATTTCTATAATATTTCAATGAAATTGTTTGTTATATGTAAGAATTTATGAAATTTTCGAATATTTTTTGCGTGTTTATTTTTATGCGGTCCCTATCTACCGCACAAAAACAGGTTATGTACTATTTTTTCTGTGTATTGTGTTATTTTGTATATACTATACATTCCCATGTTCAGGTTCTTTACTGTAAAAATTACTTACGGGATTAAAACACTAGTGACAGATTTGAAATCAACATAAAAAGTACATTAGAATCAATAACATTTAAAGTAGTACAATAATTTCTTAAAGAAAAATTACGTTAAACTCTAAGATAAGACAACCAAAAGGAGTGTGTTCAAGTCTTTTTGACACCACTGTATACGCACATGTACGCATATCAAAATTCATCTGTAAAATTTAAAGAAATATATTCGAGTTTTGTATAAATCTCCCTTTTTCATTCGAATTCCTCGAAACTTCATTTCAAATTTTATTTAAAATACAACCGAAAAAGTTTGTGTATAGGTTCAAACAAAACATAATATATACGAATAATATTTATTTCCAAGATATTTCATGTGTAGTTCCTAATAATCAAACAGAATTCTTAATAATGATGTTTTTATTTTAAAAAATTCGAAAATTTCTCTTCATTATAAGTTAAAAGGAACGAGAAATGGATTTTGAAAGACAAGTTTGACGTACAACTATGAAACGCAGAATCATATTTCTGTTAAGTCTAAAAAGGCACTTTTTATTCTGTCGAAATATTTTCGGAACTAATGGACACTCTTGAAAGGGGTTACTTAGTAGAATATAGAAAAGTTAGGCATGTAATTTTTTTTTTGAATAAACATCATATTTCTGAAGTCAATTTTGCTGATCAAAGAGCTTTTTCTGACAAAAAGGATTACTTTAAGGAACGGATTTTTTTCCAATGCCTAATTTTGCTACGCTATTTTAGCATTTTGTTCGACTGTATATATAATACAAGATCAAAGTAAGTGAATATCTAGTACTATGAAAATAAGCAATTTTTGATAATTTTTTGTATTGAAAACCTTTATAAAGTCCTCTTGCACCACAAAGTATCAGACGGGCTCACCGAAGTATTAATCACACATTACAAAAGAAAGAAGAGGGGGGGAATTTTTTTTTTTTGAGGTTATGAAGGATTGCAAATATTTACAACAAATTCACAAAACTTTTTAAAAGCACTTCTGGTGAAAATAAGTTGGCGAAAATTGAGAGGCCAATTTATATTAAGGTATCCGACTACTTGCGACAAATTTTTTTTTAAAAAGAAGATATGGAATTTTTTCCCCTTGTTTTTAGATTTGTTTAGTACATTTTAAGAAAAATATGCTAAAATTAAGAAGATAAAAAGAAATTATTATTACTAAAATGGGAAAAAATAGGTAAAAATTTACGAAAAAAAATAACATAAACGGGGCCCATTCTGTACCAAAAGTTTATGAACAAATTTTCAATTTTTCAATTCTGATGTATTGCTATGTTATTCATTTTTGAAATGACCTTCAGGACAAGAGATATTTTAATTTTTGCAAAAACTAGAGCACTTTATCTCAGTTATTATATGAAGTTGTTTAAAAAAACAGTGATTATATTCACATAAGGGACTGTAAATTTTGTAATAAAACAGTGATTGGTAAATCTGAAGGTTAAAACCCTTCTACTATTACACAGAACATGCACAAAATTATTTTCAAAACTTTTTAGCAATCTCTGGCCCCGTTTGAGCATTTTCAGAAAAAAAAACACGCACACACATTTTGAGTAAAACGCGTTTTAAAGTATGACATCTGGCTTAAAGTAATGGCATTTGCTTTTACTGAAACACCTGTAGTTTTTGTTCTAGTGAACGGAAAGTAATAAACTTGCTAGTTTTATAAAGCTAATAAAATAGTCTATAAAATAAAATCATAAGAAAATGTGTCAATTCTTGGCAAAATTCATAATTTTAGAGTAGTCAGATACCTTAAGTCTTTCGAGAACCAGTCTTAGGATCTTTCTTCCTCTGGCAAACTTGGAACACACAGAAGGAGCACATGTTCTACATTTTCATTATAAATAGACATTCTACATCAGGGGTCGGCAACCTCTTAGCTGTGGCGTGTCAAACCAATCTACCAATATGATTCAGCGTGCCTGACAGTAGGATATTGTTTAAACAATTCGAATCCCCTGATAATGCATGCGCAGTTAGAGAATAAAGGTCAATAATATAGATTTGCAGTTTTATGATATATTAATTTTGCATTTTTTAAAGATATTTCTTAACATAAAAATGAACAGCATAAAATATAACTTTTTCCTCAACAAAAATTTTAAAAAATTAAAATTGTACATATATATATATTAAGTATTTACAAACATATTTACTAAAATAAGAAATAGACAACATAAAGTATAAGTATTTCCCCCTTATTTTTGTAGAAAATTTTTTAATGGAAAACCTAGTGCTTGAATCGCTTTATATATTCATATCGCAAAATCAGGTGTATCATTTGCGACTTTCAAGTTGACACGATTCTGAGCATTCAGTAGATCAATAGTTTCTTTGTGGATTCGATATGTAGAACCAAAAGCGACAAAGCAGAGTACATGCAATTTTCTTTCAAACAATTAAATCTCCCCAGCAATGACATTCAATAATTTACAAAATAGCTATGCAAATTCATCTTTAGAGTGATCTTTTAGATTTTTCGTTATTCCGTAAATGTCCATGATTCTAAAGATGTTTGCCAAATAAGGCCCTTTATAAATGTATCAACTTCCATCCACTCAAAACTTGACAAATTTGTAGGTTAGTGCAAAGTGCCACTGAGAATTGTACCGCGTGCCTTCGGTTGCCGACTCCTGTTCTACATTCTACTTTAAAAATAGACAGCTGGAAACACGCGTAATTGAAGATGAAGAAGTATTGAGTGTCGTTAATAGTAATATTTAAACATTCCCTGAAAATTAATAAGAATCAAAACACTTTAAAGGTTAATATTTAATAATAACCCTTAAAATGTTTTGATTTAATAATAATGTTAATATTTCATAATAATTCCATACAAAAAAAATTTTGAATTTGTTGCAAATTTTAGTAAAATTTTACATTTTTGAACTTTAAAAATTTTTTTAATTCGTAAGGTTTTTTTAAACATGTTTTTTTCCTTTCAAAATTTTTCCCCAATTACCTTATAATATACTACATAAAACTGTGCTTGGGGTTTTTTCTGCTACTGCTCTTAAATTTTTTATTAATTATTTTTATGAGTGGACCTCATTTTTAACTATCTTTCACATCTTGCAAGCAAAAAATACTGGAATGAAATAGATTGTTTCTTGGGAAGTTGACTATTTTATAGTGAAAAACAGAGCACGGTTCAGGAATTGTTTGACTTGTCACTAAAGTGTTGTATTTAAAAAATACCAATAAACAGGAATCATTCAATGACACTTTTCCTCGAAGATCTCTTCAAGAGGTGATAAATAGGCTTTCTTGAATAATCTTTACAAAAAAGCAAAAAAGTGTTATGTCAGTGGCAATGTCACTGCGGTAACAAAGGCACCCTATGAAATTTATTATATTATTGGTAATCATATGAAACCGTTTACTGATGCAGAAATTGTTAAAGAAAGTGATTCTTCAATGCTCTCAATTTATAAAAATTTAGTGACAAAAACAAAAAATATAAAAATAATAATTAAAAAAAGCAAAAAGGAGTTTTAATATTTTGATCAATTTCCATATTTTAAATTTTCTATGTTATCTTGGTCTTAAAGCATCCCCCCCTCCATTAATTCTCATGTTACGGCCCACGTGAAATAGTCATCATATATATGCGGCCCAGGAGAAAAAAAGGTTGAGTGCCCCTAAGTTAGACAGATAGTGACGTTGAATCTTAGTGATTGAACCCATACTGCACAATGAACTAAATTGATGTGACGTCATAATCGCATAATTTTAAACCACGTGTTTTTAGCCCATCAAGTTCAAAAACACATGTGACGTCATAGTCACGATAAATGCAGTTATCTATTTTCAGCAAATAAGTTCATGCACTTCGTTGTTGCCAAATTACGCTTTTTACAGAAACTTTTTCTTAAAAAAATTAATATTTGTCTCTTTATTTAAAAGTACATGTATAAAACAAGACTTTTTTTCTTTAATTTTAAAATCTTTTTGCACAAATTTCTTTTTATAACTCTTGAGCATCTTTACCCAACTGTGCAATTTGAAATTTTACCTAAGTCTTACAAATAGAATAAAAAGTACGAGCTAGTTTATTGTCCGTTTTGAATTCAATGTAGAACACGTGTTTATATTTATCATGTGACCGTCATGAATTTTGTCCATTGTGTTAATTTTGTATTGACTGCTTTGCTTGTGTTAATTTGGATATGATATTGCTTGCACCAGCGACACTGGCTTTATTTATTTGGACTTGATTTTAGTAGAAGACGAATGCTTTGAAAATGTAATTCATTAAAGAATTACAAAAATGTTTTATGTTTTATTTTTAAATGTATTGTTTGATTTGAGTTACATACAAAAGAGGAAATACAAAAATGTTTTAAGATACATACTTAAGATGACATAGAAAAATGTTTTAAAATGAAGTTATCTTGTAACAGAAAACAAAATGGCAATGATTGCTGTAGATAGAAATATAGCAAATATTGTACCCTTTCGGAATTGTCAATAAATGGGTCAGCTTTTGAAATAATTTTCTTAGGGTAGTTATGTAATATTTTCTTTTTATGGAGAGACAGAATTGTGTGACATCTCTTTTTCTCAAACCCCGACTTACAGAACTTACGTTAATTTTAACTAAACCAGAAAAGTATTTTTTGTCCAACTTGTGACTGCAATTAAGGTATCCGACTGGTATCGACTTTTTTTAAAAAAACAAATGGAGATATGTGGATTTTTGTTGTTATTGTTTTTAGATTTTTTTAGTAAATTTTAAGAAAAATATGCTAACATTAACAAGAGAACAAGAAATTACTATAGCTAAAAGAGGGGGGGGGATGAGTAAAAATTGACAAAAAATAACATAAACGTGGCCCATTCTGTATCAAAGTTTTGTAAACAAATTTTCAATTTTTCAATTCTGATGTGTTGCTATGCTACTCATTGTCGAAATGACTTTCCGTATAAGAGATATTTTAATTTTTACAAAAACTAGAGCACTTTATCTTAGTTATTATATGAAATTGCTTCAAAAACAGTGATTATATTCACATAAGGGACTGTCAATTTTGTAATAAAACAGCAATTGATAAATTTGAAGGTTTAAACACCTCTACTATTATACAGAATTTACACAGAAAATTTCAGTTAATTATGTTTGAGCTATTGTTGTCCCCGATTGATTATTTTCAAAAAATCGCATTTCGAGTAAAGCGCGTTTTAAAGTATGACATCTTGCTTAATGTAATGGTAATGTTTTTTCTCGAAAACACTTGTACTTTTTGTTCTAGTGAACGGAAAACGATAAACTTAGTATTTTTATAAAGCTAATAAGTTGCCTTATAAAATAGAATTATAAAAAAAATTATTTGTCAATTTTTGGCAAAATTCACAATTTTAGGGTAGTCGGATACAATAGTACGGCTATGTAAGGAAACGTTAGTGAAAAGATTACCATAAAATTGGGAAATTTGAGGTAACGGTAGCTAATGATGTGATGGAAGGTGACAATTTTCTTCATTTTCAAAAATGTTCTTGTTTTTAGCTTAACCAAGCGCAGGGAGATTTATTAAAAATTTTCCCAGAAAAGATATTACCCCACCTTTCCTTTCGTGCCCGCTTATCATCAAGTTTCAGGGTACCATGTATACAATAAAAAGAAAACAATACTTACGTAAGGTAAATTAACACCTTTTATCTTTGAAAGTTCTCTTGCAGTTTGAAGCAATACAAATGAAATATTTGACAATTTCAGATTGTGTTCCTTTATTGACGAAACTAAACTCAGTTGCGTTATAGCCCATGAGAGCAGAGATTTACTGTGGCTATATCAGTATACGTGACCTTGTGCATGAGCAGATGTCCCGATCAGGTGGTCAGTCTGAAGTGAAAACCCCCAGTGTTTAGACCCCAAGCAAGCTTGGTACACATTTATTAACCCCCTGAAGGTATAAAAGCTGAATCAACCTTGCCCAGCCCGAGGATTGAACCCCGGACCTGCGGAATGGAACCACGATACGCTACCACTTAGTTACTGGGCCTCGTTATCCCTTTATTACTAATTACCAAGCAAAATTATCATAATAAATAACTACATATTATTTCAATTTCGATCATAGCTATGTTATTGGAATAATTTTAAGTTAACTCAGTGGTGAAACAACCTATTAGGGCCGAGGCCTACTGTACCCATATCAGTATACGTGACCTTGGGTCCTGAGGTACATGAGAAGATATTCCTGTCAGGTGGTCAGTCTGACGTGAAACCCCCAGTATTAAGTTCCCAAGCAAGCTTGATACTCCCTTGCTTTCAAACAATTGAAGGGACGAAAGGTTGAATTTTCCTTACCCAGCCCGGAGTTTGAACCTCTGTCTTGTGGTGTGGAAGAGAGATGCACTACCATTCAGCTACTAGGCTTCGGAATCCTTTTATGTATAGTAAATAATCATTGAATGTCCTTTAAAGTTCATTAATCTTATTTTAAATGAACTGCTATTATTATTTACTTAGTAACGCAAGTATTTTTTTCAATATGAGAGGCAAATAAATTTTTTTCTTTGAATAACATTTTATATGTATGTAACATTATGTATATTTATTATGTATTAATATGTATATTTATGCATATGAAACGAAAAGGTAAATAAAATAATCAAAACAAATGCAATATATATATATATATATATATATATGTATATTATCACTTTATCTTACGTGATGGTTAACATACTCGTGCAATAAATCATAAGGATCTACAAGACAATTTGAAAATATAGTTTACAGATATAGTTACCTTTTGTTGTTTGTAAACAGAGTGAATATACTTCGATTTTCGGCTTATCTGTATAAATCCAGGAAGTTGAAAAAAAGTACTTCCGGAGTCAAATTGCCACAATTTTCTTCGAAAAGGATCTTTTTCTCAGGGTCATTCGGGTCCATTTTCTTTTCGTTCGCCTTTAAACATGTCATAAAACACGAATATGATTTTTTTTTATCACTTTTCTTGAGGCTAATCCTTTCAGAAATCTATCTTTTATAACAACGTACCCGAATTCACGTATGCAAAGAAATAAAAGTTGCGGGAAATTATTTAAAATAGAGGCTTCTCGGCGCCGAATTTCTGAGCTCTCTTCCCCATGAGACGTGTGAATAATGTTGAGACACGCTGCTTTAGAAACTCATGATCGTAAAAAACCCTTAGAGAACGTGAATCTATTTTGCTAAAACATTTATAATTGCTCAGTTTCAAGATCAAGGATCCGGTGCAGAAGTCGAACTTTTTCGACTCATGGAACCCTTATAAGGTGTTTTTGTGGAAACCCATTATACAAACACATTTAGAATATGTTTTAAAATACTATTTAAAGTAGATCAAAATGTAAACCTCATGTAAAGGTAATTAAAAAAGTATTGTATTTGTGGTTAAAAATTTTTGTAACCCAAATGTCACCTACCCATGCATAATATTTAATAACTGGAATATGCGCTTGCATTCCTTTTTACACAAACTGCCGAAGGTCTATTGAAGCTACCTGCCATTGAATTTTATATTGACTCATAATTTTCTTCTCTATATATTTTTTACGGTTACCGTTTTAGTGGAATGTGAAGCGACAAAGGCTATTATCCATTTGATATTTTGTTTTTGTTTCCAAACTAGTTGAGAAATATTTTTCACTTCAATACATTATTCTGAATAGAGTTAAAATGTTCATAGCTGTGTGAGGAATCCTGTGTATTTTGCTTGAATTTCAAATCTAAAATTTTAGAACTGTTTTTGTTTAAGTTTAAAGTATCAAATCTGTTCATATGTCTTCTCTTTCATTATAGATGTTATTTTGCACAAATGAAAAAAGGTTCATTTTTCATTAGAAATATTTATAGTTTTGGAAAACATTGTATTAACGAGGATAAATTTATTTCGTGAAAAGCAGGATAGTAAACAGTAAAATATTCACCTTCTAGTTGGAAATGCATGTAAAGAAAAAAAATTGATATTTTTTACTACATTATTATAAAAGTTTAAGATGTATTGTAAAATAAAGTTATACATAAACAAAATTTTAAGTTTTTAAATAATTGTGATGAACTTCAGATATTTGTGGTTATACAAATTTCATAGAGATCGCGAGTTCATTTTTTATACACACATTTCTAGTTTCCGTTACAATTTTTTATTGTGACTCATGGAACCCATGGATAGTCTCATGGAACCCTAGGGTGCCTTGAAACATAGTTTGAAAACCACTGATCTGGTGTATTACTTCTAATCTTTATATATATGTTTTCTGCGAAATCAGTTATTAGCTGTGTAGGGTACCTAGAAAACAACATGTGTTATTGAGAAACCATTCTCGTGGTATTTCTCAATAATAACAGTAATAATAATTTTATCAGTCATTTTAAAAAGTATAACTGACTATAAAAAAAATTGGCAGTTATAGAGACTGCCGATAGATGTGAAAACTTAGAACTTTTAGTATTAAAATTTGAAATTTCATAATGTTTGAATTAAAATTATCAACATCAGTCTGGTTTTCACATCTATTGACACTCCGAGCAACAACTAAATGCATGTTTATATGGTTTTTTATTATTCAAATATGTTACGGGCTGTAAGGGATCATGACAAAATATAAATACAATTCAATTGAAATAACAATTAATATACAATCATATATTATTTATGGATAATATTTGCATTTAGTTAAATTTTAATGTACTTGATTTTTAACATTATTTTAATTGTTTGCATCATTAATTTCAACAATACTTAGACTTTTTGTACTTTCAATTATTTCATTTTATTCTAAAAAAGATACAATAGGCTTATGGTAGCTAAAGTAAGAAAGGGGGAAATGTTTGATTCAAACTTATCTAAGTATCGCGTAAAAACCGCATCGATCGTCGTTTTATATTTTGTAGTACTGAGTTTTCGATCATTGGACATATTTAAAGAAAGTGTTTCGTTTAGAAATTCAATTAGTGGTGGATTTTTATCATCTGCAAAGTTAATATTGAAGTCTCCACTTAAAATCATCGGTACATTATGATATTTTTCGTCAAACCTTTTTCGAGTATTTCAGAAACTTCTTTTGTATAAATCATCAAATTTTCGAATAAAAACTGTTGTATCTGTTTCATAGATTTTCAGGCGAAATATAAACGGCAACCACACATTAATATGTATTTCCTATTCTCGGAATCGCAACGAGCAATGCACAGTATATACACATTGAACTTTTCAATAAATCCATTGAATTTCACTTATAAGATATACACAGCACTATACGTCAGCTGTATAGCTACAGATATACTGGTATAAACATCTCGGTGACGCGAACGCACAAGATTTTACCTGTTCAAAAAGTGTCTTAAAGCGAACAGCACACTGCGCGTGCGCCACGAATAGCACACTGCGCGTGCGCCAGTCAGAGCATGTCGGTGACGCGAACACATAAGATTTTCCCCTACCAAAAAGTGCCCAACGCTGCTAAAGAAGTTTTCACTTCAATAACTATGTCCGTTAGTAATTAGTATCATAATTCCTTTTATGTCAAATGCCCTTTTTTTTTAACGGCTCTATGATCATATTTTATGCAATTTTTTTTTAAAAATCGCACACAATAAATATGGAAGCAAAACAGCTACTTTTCTTCTAATTCCTATTACATTTATTCACCCCCGTAACCCCATTCGGTCTAGCCACCGTAGCCAAGTGGTAATGGGTGCAAACTCATGGTTGGCGTGTCATAGATTCGGATCCTTACGAATTTAAAGACCAATTATGTAGAGGGAGAGAGGCACGTTTAATCTATCGGGGCTCACGCACAAAGTCCTCTCGTTAAGATTGTGTGGAAGTTTGCAAAAGGGTATGCCAGCTTATGTCGTCCTCATCATTTCACTATGATTCAAAATTAAGGTAGTAAGCCAACAATACTGCTTTGTAATGCGATTATAGCAATCAATTAAAAGTCGTCACTTTCGGAAAATTCCTGACGAAAAATCGGAATCAGAATCTGTCGTACCTGAAAATCATTCTTCATTGCCGCCAAAATCAGACATTTTAATGCAAAAAAAGTTTTTAGTATAAGGCTCATGAATTCGTTAAAGGCAAAATACAGAATCAGAATAATTGTGCTTATTCCCAACTAAAATAGTTTGTTCCGAATGTGCGATGTTATAATTGATTATATTTACCTCTACGAGAAGAAATAAATTAGAAAGAGAGAATACAAATCCTTCTATCTATATTTAAAATATTAGATTGCACATATTATGCTTTGGGAGCCTAGATGGCGATTTTGCGCCAATCATTATCATCATGCTTCCCGCTGTGGATTATTATTTTGCAAAAAGATCAGGTTAAGTATTTATTTGAGTTATAGCTTTAGGCTCTTGAAAAAATGTATAATTTCTTAAAATAAACCTAATTAGTTTAAATACTTAAAAGCCTTGGATCCCAACGCAAATCATTACTTCTCTGAAGCCAAATTTAGTAATAGTTTTTATAATGATTTTTCTACGGCTCTACTCTTTTTCGCTTGGATCGCTGTTCTCAATGATGAAGATGTTGTACATATATAAAATGAAATAGAGTTAATTTTGGGGCTAAAGTGCAGATAGGGAGGAGGGCTTTGGATTTGGCAATTTTTATCTAGATGTCATAGGATGGCTATCAAATCCGGTTGCCATAAACACCTATCACTAAATGAAGTAGCTTGGCGAACGATTTCGGTCACCAAAAGAAATTTACATCGCCCCCCCCCCAATCTACACTTTAAGTGTTTTTAATATGAAATATTAGATTACATTTTTTAGATGTGATAATTACTCCTTTTGATTGAATATTCATGATTTCCAAGATGATACTGAATAATTTAACTGTTTTGTAAATACATTGAAATCAGTTATTTGAAATTCAGCCTTATATTGACAACCTTATTTTCTCGTTAGAAACTAAACATATATTTTTTGTATTTATTTTTAGTTACTTCGGATAGAATTTTGAAAAGACAAAATCTTATGTTTGACTGTAAACAATGTAACTAGGAAGGTTTCATAAGCGAATTTTTAATTAATTTGATTGCCTATTTGAAACAAAAAATAATATCGCAAAAAAAATTATTTTACTGAAGTAACCTCAGGCCTTATTAAAAATTACAAAAAAGAGAATTTTAAGAGGTTTTTGAGATAATCGAATATCATTACATTTGTTCAAACTTTTTACATTTCGCTACAGAAATATAAATTATTTCTAGCGTGTCTTATTTCTTCTTCTCTTATATTGCAAACGATATTATTGTTAGAATAAAAAAATCTATTTATATTTTAAGCCACATGCCAAACGACATTTACTTACACAAAATTTAAAATCAATGGGAAAATTTGGTAAAGAATAAAATTTAAAAAATATTTGAATCCATAAAATGGCGAAAAAATATAAATATGTTTTTCAAAGCTATTTTTTTCTGTTAAATAGTTTTAACTCGTTCATATCTTCACAACAACAAATCTATAGTGAAACAAAACGTAAAATTAATATCTAGATCTCACCCGCCCAAATTGAATTCATTTTTTGTGACGAAATGGAATATTTTTCAATAAGATTACTGTTTTTATTTGTAGTAGAAAGAAAAATTAGAGAAATAACTTGTGTGTGTGTAAATCAAAACTTTTTATGTACTTTAAAAAAATTTTAACCTCAATAAAAATACGAGTATAAAGTTAAATTCCAATTAAAAAAAAACTAAATATAGTATTTTAAGCAATATGATAATCAAATTTTAATGTACATAACTTTGGTATATAATTTATAATGTATTGCGTAATATTTTTATACTACATTATGTAATGGAGAATAATAAAATATTTCCAGTAATTGGAACAGAATCTATTTTAATTTTTAGTGAAGTTTTATCGAATATATAATTAATATATCAGGTACATGTTTAACACATTTAATTTCTTCAAGAACATTTTTCCTAACTTAAGAATAATTACTTTAATTTTCGAAATAGAAACCAAACTTAAAAAACTCGGGGAAAATCATTTTCTGGTTGAAGAGAAAACTAGGGTTGAATCAAAAAAAAAAATTCAGCTTCATTAAAAATTCTGTTTGATAACAATTAGGGGTTTGAAGCGAAACATTTGTTTTAATTTGTTTTCTTTTTTATTTCTATTATATGCAAAGGAAAGATATATTTCATTTATTATGGAAAAAAGATAACAGATTACCATTTTATTTCCCCGCAACTATTCAACGTGTTGTTTTTATTGGTTCAACCGACGAAATAAAATTCCTGTTGCAAGGAACGAAAAAAAAAATGATAGAACTTTTAAATGCGCTGTAGAAAATTACTTCACAATTGTGTCCTAACCTTTTTCGAACTAATTAAAAAAAGAACCATGTGGTTTTCCGTCATTTTATAAATTAGGAATCGTATTTAACCTTCTTCTCGTCCTCCGAAAAAAATTCGTATGATTTTTCAAAAAAGTAATTAAAAATTTGATGTACGCTCATTAGAAAATAATTTTTGGCAGTTAAAATCCTTTTATATATTTTACAAATGATGATTAAAACTTTAATTGCAGTCTTCCATCATTTTTATTATACGTGCATTTTCTACACCTTCAAAATTATAAAACATTAAATTATAATTAACACTTTAAAACTTTCAAAACTATTTCATATATTATTTAATATGGAATAATTCTGAAAGCAGAAATACTCGGTATTTAATGAAATATGAAGGGCTTGAAACCCAGTGGTTGCTCATTGGATATTCACGGAATCCAAAATCCATACTTCAAAATCTTTCTCAGACTACTAATAAGACTTATTGAAAAAATAAACATGTTTATAAAATAGCTGGCCGTTACCCACCCGCCTCGCTGGGTATTTCAGAATGTTGTGTGAATATATCAAAATAAGCTATTGATATTCAAGTCCTAGCATTAAGAATTTAATTGTATTGAAAAACATTCTTATAGCCCTATCTTCTTGGTTTTAAAATAATAGGATTTGAGTTTCTAAAATTGTGTGAAAATACACTGCTGGCCACCGTAAATGCATCACCAAGAAGGACAAGGCATAGCATAACAAAATTTATTTTGTAGATAACATGTTGACCAAGTATCAAGAGATTAAATTTATAGACTTCTGTGAAGTGTGGTTCCTGCCAGAATCAGTAGCCAGAGTAGCCGCCATTATTGGAGATCGCCGCTGCCACACGCCTCGGCATTGATTCAAACAGACTTTGGATGTGCTCTTGGGGTACAGCAGACCAAGCAGCTTCCCACGTTGCCAAAGTTGATTTGGTGTGGCACTAAAGGGTGTAATCTGGGTCAATCGTTGAGCAACCATGGACCACATATTTTCTATCGGCGAAAGATCCGGAGAGCGAGCCGGCCTGGGAAGCAATTCAATCTGGTGATTGACGAAGAGCCTTCGGACAATGCGTGCCACTTGTAGTCACGCATTATCCTGTTGAAACATGGCTGTGGCCAAGCCCTGAAGGTAAGGAAGAACAACTGGCTCCAACAACTCGGAGATGTAGCGCTGTTGTTTAAAGTACCGGTAATGCGTACTAGAGGAGTGCGAGAGTGATATCCAATACCGCCTCATACCATAATACCCGGTGCAGGACCAATGTGGTGGTGCATAACGCAGCTGTTCAGCATCCTCTCTCCACAGTGTCTCCAGACTCGAATCTGACCATCGGGGTGTTGCAGACAGATGCGTGACTCGTCAGTAAAGACAACTTTATTCCATTCTGCCGCCCACATCCTTCTTTCATCGCACCATTGGCGGCGGAGACGTCTGTGGTTCTGCGTCAAGGGTAGACCAAGCAATGGACGTCTTGCGGACAGACCACTCTGCTGCAAACGGCGTCGAATGGTACCCGCAGACACTGAATGATGGTTACAGACTCAATGTGCTGTGCTATGGTTCGTGATGTGACTGAGCGATCCGTCACTGCCATTCGCACAATTTATTTGCCTGTCCTCACGTGAAGTGGTGCACTGAGGTGGATGCGGTCGACCACGTTGGTCCTCCGTCGTACCCTCCTGCATCCAACGGTCACATATCTGCATTACAGTTGTTTGGTTTCGTCCAACACGCGACTACCGATTTCCCTGAAAGATAATCCACAATCTCGGTAGGCCACTATCCTTCCTCTGTCGAACTCGGATACTTGATTAAAAGCTGATCGCTGTTTTCTACGAGACATAACTGATCGTTTTTTGAAAAAACCACAATTGCCGAACTAGAAATCGTCGAAATCTCCAAGCCTTAAACAGCGCTTTGAGGTGGCGCTACAGGCATGCGCGATGTGTGTCTGCGTTGAAATTCTAATCTTTTGCATATCTCACCTCCGCTAATTCATGTTGTAAATTTCATGTTATTTGCATGCTTCCTTCAGGGTGTTTTATTTACGGTGGCCAGCAGTGTATATGTAGGAGTGCTTCTCAAACGTTCAGTGTTTGCGACCCAATATTCAATCATAATTTTCATCGCTCCCTCCTTACAATAACAATGCATTCAATTCATTAATACTTAACTTTGACTCAGTATCTACAATGCGACTCTAACCTCTTAAGTGCCACCGTTGTATATATATGTCTTGCTCACTCAGAACGTCGATTGCCCAGGACGTATATATACGTGTTTCCGAAGTACAATCTTATTTGTGCATTGCAATTCATAAAAATATTCCGAAGGCTTTGGATTACAATAAAAGAGCCTTGATAGTATTTGAGAAGGAGTTACTTATTTCAGAGGATTTGATTCCTTTTCTCCCCCCCCCCTCAATACATGGCATACACGTGCCTACGTGAAAAACAGTGGCATTGAGGAGCGAATCGAGTAACTTTTTGATTGATTAGTTATAAACCGTACAAATGATCAAGATAAGTATTAATTTTTGTACATAGTTTTATATATGACAAGACATGGGTTCACTGGTAATTATTAAACTTGTTTTTATAGTATTGTTAAATGAATTATAAAATATATTACGCACTACTGATACATTTATAAGTTTATTATATCAGTGCAAATGTGCATTTTATTTTTTTATTATGTCAGAAAGTATTTTATTTATTTACTTTGAGTAAATTAATATTTTTTTTTAAAAAAATTAATCTTTTGTTTACGACTTTTCAATAAGCTCGCGACCTCCTTGCAGAGTTATCACGCCCCTTAAGAGGACGCTCCCCACAGTTTGAGAAACGCTGATATATAGAATATATATGATAGGAGAGGAAACCCTTGTCTTATCTGATTACAATCCGCAACGCAGGATATATATCCCTCCTGGGATAAATTTTAATAATTATGTTACATTTCATGACGGACTGTCTACCTGTACAACTGAAGTTGAGGAAATTGTTGAGAATTTTCTTTTTCAATAACCCCGTAATCCCCCTTGAGAGTTGGTTTCCTTAATTTCCATTCTCTTAGTGGATTCGACAAGAGAAATAATCATCTAAATCTCTTTACTGTAGGTGTAGTAGCTCGAAAACGAGAATTTTTTTTATCTATATATGACCTAATAACTCCCCGCTTTCCCTTAGTAATCGATTTCCATGAAATCCGTTCTTAGCGGATCTCTATTCAACTAAAGAAACTTGCTTACCAAATTTTAAGTATGTGGGGGTATAATAGTTTAAATACAGGAGTTATTCTCTGTAACGCCCCATAATATCTCGCAGCTTCACTTGGAGGTCAATTTTTGCAACAAAAAAAAACCCGCTTATAGCAAAACTGTACTCTATAAAAGGGATATGCCTACTAAATTTCAAGTCTATGGGTCTAATTATTCCGGAGATATCGTGATGAGTAAAATAGTAAAAAAAAATCGCTTTTCTCCTTTACATATGAGAATATAGATTAATGAAACATAAAAGAAATGGAACTATATATATAATGTCCAGATTTTTTTGGCGAACTTTCAATGTACTCATGTCTTACTTTCACACACATATACAAATGCACAAAAACATACACACACATATATGTGAGGGGAGGGAGTGAGAGAGAAAAGTCCCAAGTCCTTCGGACGGATAGACTTGCTTCAAAGATATACTAGTCGACATTCCAGCAATTTATTTTCAAAAATAAAATTCTTTTTTTGCCAAGTAAAAGAGATAAAATTACCTCCATCAGTTGCCGTTCTTTCAAAAATCGTGTTTCTGTGTTCATGTTTCTGTACGTTTATCAGAGTACTTTATAAACTGCATACGTTTGAATCTGATTTTCTTTTTTACTTCACATTTTATAGATTTACTAGCTACCCGGCAAACGTTGTTTTGCCATATAAAGTGAATATTTTGGTAGTCAAATAAAAAACAACCAACTCATTGTAAGTGTGTGGGGATGTGGTATATGAATGAAAGAGGAATGGAGCGCTGTGAATGATGACGGCCTATAAAAGTAGCAAAACACCAAACATTCATTTTTTGAATTCTTTGTTCTTTTATTATTTTAACTAATAAATTTCAAATTACATCTCTATCACAAATTAAGAAAATTAAAAAATAACATTTTATTGAGTCCATCTTTAGCCCACACAAACAAACTGGATGGTTTATCCACGCGAGAACCTGCCACGTTTAATTGTCCGTGTGAAAAACATGGTGTGCCCAATTCTAAGGCACAAACATACATCGTTTGATCTTGAGACTTATTGATTGTCATCGCGAATGCCAATCTAATTGGGAATTGAATTCGTTTGAATTCAATTGGCATATCTGTGGGAAAAATAGGGATTCGTGGTAATAATACATCTTCTCCTCGGAACTTGCCATTCAAAATTCTGGCTTCGACAACGTTTTTCATCAATTTTTTAATGACTAATCGCATGCCATTGCACAGCCGTGGTGGGTTCAAATTACGAAGCAAAATAACCAGAGAACTAACCTTCAGTTGTAAATGGTACGGTGGCATGCCTGACAAATCCAATGAGTTCAAAAACTCTGCCGGATAATTTACAGCTTCGTTGGTATCGCAAACTGTATCGATATATTTGTATGACATCAAGTCCCCTGGCAACAACTATTGTATTTTGAAATTCAAATCGTTGACGTCCTCATTTTTTGTTGCCAAAATTGCTCTTTCTTCTAGTCAATCATGATTAAAGTATTGTGTGTGTATATCGGGAAATATCTGGTCAATGAGGGAATTTTGCGAGTTAATGGTTGTGCAGAAATCGGTCGGCAACTTTATGCATCCAGTATTTTCATGTACAGCTACTTTTCCATCGCCGATACCTAACAGTTATTTTGAGAATGTTTCAGCGGATGGATCTTGAAGCATTTGAACGCGCATATTTACTTTCAGCTGTACTTTTTCAACATTACGCCACAGTGGCAATGATTTCAAGCCAGCGTGGATCTCATTAGCCTACGTTAAATGTGGAATGACGGGAAGTGTTTGTTCGAAATCATCTGAAAGGAGTAACAGATTGCCGTCAAATAGTTTGTCGCTGTTTTTTATGTCTTTCAATGTCCTGTTCAACACCTCAAGTGAATGTTTGTGTGCCATAGTACATTCATCCCAGGTGATAATTTTACACTGTTTCAGCACTGTGGGAAAAAAATTTGTGTGAAAGAGAAAAATTTTTTTGATACTCTTAAATATTTTAAATGAATCTCAGAAATGTATTGAATACATTCTTTCATCTTAATCTGACATCAAAAATGATTTAATTTTGAAAAAATATAAAGAAAAAATGTCGAAAATTGAAGCAAAAATAACTTTTTCACTCGCATTTTTTTTACTCGCCAAATTTGCGAATTTTCGCATGTTTAAGTCAGAACTTTTTAGTGTAACCCTTGAGTTAGATGTGAAGTGGAAGGTGAAACCGTTGAAAGCTATTTGGCGCGAAACCGTGGCCGCGGTAGCCGAGTGGTCCAGGCATCAGATCGTGGCTAGCATGTCATGAGTTCGATCCCAGTACCACTGAAGACCCACCGTGTATGGGAGAGATGCACGTTAAATCTGTCGAGAGCTCAAACGTCCTCCCGTTGAGGTGGTGCCAGGAGAGGGAGGTGCCAGCTCAGGTGTCGTCCGCGTCACTTGACCATGGTTCAAAATTATGCGGACCGTCCCCAAAAGCCCTCGTGTAGCTGAACAGTGGGGCGTTAATATTCACTCACTCACTTGGCGCGAAACCATTTTTCGACGCCAAGGCTTGGTTAATTGTAAAAATACTTATTTTTTATTAAAGTTTTTATTTTTTTAGGGTTTAATTTTTTAAGTTAATGCTTTCAAATTTCACAAATTAATTTCAAAAATGAAGTACTTTAAAAAAATGTACAAAAAATAATGTTTTAATTATTTCTCGCAAAAATGGTATTTTACGAAAATAACAAAAAAAATTTTAAATCCGTAATTTTTAAGCAATTTTTTCAATCTTCACAGAGAAGTTTGATAACATTATTCTACAAACGCAAAAAAGTTTCGTATGATAATCTTAATAAATAAGAAGTTATTCAATGTTGAGTTAAAAATTTGTCAATTTTTCGATAAATCGTAAAAAAAAAAGGTTTTAGGCATTTTATTTTTTAAATGACTGGTTCTAAAAGAAAAAGGCTTGAAGTTATTTAGTGAAGAATATCGTTTTCATAACACGAAAATAAATTCATACGCAACGATTTAGAAATAATTTTCATAAAAACGCATCAGTTTCAACCCTTTTTTAAGAAAATCGTAAAAAATAGAAAATATAGTTATTTTGTAAAAAAAAATTATACCAGCGAAATAAAGGATCTTTCCGATTCTGTAATTATTTTTTGTCTGATTTCAAAAGCACAAATTGGATGACTATTTTAAAACGGTCGAAAAAGTGCGGATCTCCACTCGGCCGAAACGAAATTGAAGTTACACCAAATAAACAACTCTCAGGAGTAAAACAATTAGGCGTTTTAAGGTTTTTAATTAATATCTTCTCAACTAATTGCAATATCGGAATGAAAAATAGTTTACGTCCTATTCTCAGACCTACTGAATATACGCACAAAATTTCATAAGATTTGGTCTAGTCGTTTCGGAGGAGTTGGCTACAAACACTGTGACACGAGAATTTTATATATTAGATAAAACGTTAACAAGAGTTATATTACATACGAGTGCCTTAATTCAGTACCAAATAAAAAAGTATGACACTTCTGGATTTCTGATATAAACGTATTGAGTGAGTTTTAAAAAAGGCGAAGAAATTATTCAAATCTTACACACGTGTTGCAGTAGTCTTTAAATGGGTGAACAGAAGACACGAACACAGCTTAAGAAGTTCTGAATAATTACCAAAGTTTAAGAAGATAATACTGAAAAAGATAATTTGATTTTAATAGGGATAATTGCCATTTTCAAGTGTCCCAAGTCCTTTCTATATTTGTTATACTTAATGGTTCTGTGATCTCAAGTTCATAAATTAAGCTTCAACTATAGCGACGTTTAACACATCACTCAGTAAGTCCCGGGCCTAACATGTAGATGGCACTATCTTCTAATTTTTATAAGTCTAACCTAGTAGTACTAACTTTCAAACGGCACGTGTCAAAATTTCGTGATAATATTTTGTTTAGTTGAAAAGTTACAGTGGTTTTAGGGAAGCAAATTTTGTTTGCTTAGAAAGCATGGATGACGAAGAATTTCGTGTGTTAATTAAAATTGCTTTTAGATGAGAAAAAACACTGCTCAGGCAAAACAATGGCTTGATAAGTGTTATTCGGACTCTGCTCCATCGCCAACAATGGTTTAGAGGTGGTATGCAGAGACTTAAAAAGTGGTCGCACAGACACAAACGACGCTGAACTATCAGGTCGCCCAAATTCTGCAGTTGTTCGAGAAAATATCAAAAAGTCAACAAAATCGTTTTAGCTGATCTTAAATTGAAATTGCGTGAGATAGAAGATGATTTAAAGGTATCAGAAGGCAGTGTATTCATTATCTTGAATGATCCTTTGTCAGTGAGAAAGCTGTGTTCAAAGTGGGTGCCGAGTTTGCTCACTGTCGATCAAAAACAACAACACATCGACAATTCAGAACGTTGTTTGGAGCTGTTTAAGCGAAGTAAACAGGAATTTTTACGTAGATATGTGACAATGGATGAAACATGGATTCTTTACTACACGCCTGAATTAAAAAGATTGTCAGCTGAGTGGACAGAGCCGGTGAAAGCCGTCCAAAGCGGCCAAAAACTCACACGTCACCTGGCAAGGTTTTGGCGTCCGTATTTTGGGATGCACTTGGAATTTTATTTATTGACTACCTTGAGAGACGCAAAACAAATAGGGAATATTACATGGCGTTATTGGATCAACTGAATGATAAAACAAAGAAAAAAACGTCTCAAATGCAAAAGAAAAAAGTACTGTTTCCAAGATAATGCTCCATGCCACAAGTAACGATGGTCCAATCGAACAAATTGCGCTTCGAATTACTTTCCCGCCCACCGTACAATCCAGATCTAGTTCTCAGTGATTATATACTTGCTGTTTTCAGACTTTAAAAAATGCTACAGTGAAAGAGGTTTGACTCAAATGAAGAAGTGATTGCCGAAGTTGAAGCCTATTTTGAGAGCAAAGACAAATCGCTCTACAAAAAAGGTCTTAAAAAATTAAATGAGTTCTGGGCTGAGTGTATTACTATTGAAGGGAAGTATCTTGATAAGTAAAGCTCAATTTTGCCTAAAAGTTGTTGTTTTATTAGTTAGGCCAACTTATTGAGTGATGTGTTATGCTGTCTTTTCCAAATGTACGAGAGCTAATTAAAAATGGCCTAAACGCAGATCGCATTTTTGACAGAAAAATGTAACAATTTTCATGAAATTCTGCAACATTATATAATTCATACATCCGTTTATAATATAGCGTTTTTAAAATTTAAAAATATTCAATAAATACTCATTTTTTCATTTTATCATGTACAGGGATACATCTCATTTAGCATTACGGTATAATATAAAAAGTGGGAAAGATGTTTTTATACCAGAAAAAGGGGACAACTCTAAAACAAAAGCGTGAGGAATATGATGAAATATTCTGTTCTCTATAAGACAGCAAAAAGCTGGAATATAACATTAATGTTTCAATTCGTTTATATTTGAAAAACTATTCCAAATTCGGGGATCCAATTCCTTAACATTAAGCAAAAACAGCCTTAAGATTTGTTTGTAATTTTTACAATTATTTTAAGAACAATTCCGACAAGAAATCTATTTTTTACCAGAAAAAAGATTGTCCATCCTTTTTTTTAAAGTCCTTTCCATTAAATTATCTTTAAATTCGTAAAGTTTAACTAATTTTTTTGTAAATCTTTGATATTTCAGTGAATACTTTAAACAAAGAAATGTTTTATTTGAAAGTTCATATTTTTCTATTTTATTTTCATCAATATTTATATTAGAATTTTTTTTACAGATTTGACACCAAACAATAGAAATTTAAAGATAAACTTTCGTTCACGGAATATTGAAGATGGAAGAATTTTTATTTTTAAAAGGTATATATTAAGAATTCAGAAAACTTGTAACAATTTTTTGTTCGCCCTTATTTTAATTAAAAATAGAACATTTACACCTGTTGTTATTACAAGAACTATGATTTGGTTTTAAAAACATTTTAATTTTCAAGACTTGAAAAAGTCCTATATATATATATACCACGTATCGGCAGACTTTTGAGACAGAACAGTCAATGTCTAAGAGATACAAGACAATTAAACTAGTATCAAAGAGCTTCAACTAATTGTATGTATACACTTGCGCTGGAGGGAGAGGGACTCTGATAGTGGTCGCTATCATGACACTTGTGCTCCAATTAATGGTTTTTTTAAATTATATTAGAACACAATTTTATACATTTTTATATCTTACATTTTTTCACAAACAAAGAACTATGAAAAATGTTTTTTTTTTTATTTCTGCGGCCCAGTGTAAGAACAACCATTGTGAATATTTCATAACGTTGTGAATTTAAGTTTCAAGATTCGTCTGAAATAAATTATGTACCATTAATACCGCACAAGTGTTTATTCCTAGAATTTTATGTTTAGATTAATGATTAAAATTGATTATGGTTGTTCTTGCATAAAGAACTCATTTCAGTCCTTTTTACTAACCTTAAAGCTTGTCATAAAATACTGCTAATTCTGTTGGGAACTTAAGTGTATCTCTTGTCCATGGTCCATGATTGATTTCGATTTCATTTATGCAAATAAGTAAACGCTGCTGGAAATCATTTTAAAGTTGTTTTCACATGACGAAATTTTTTACCAGTAAATAGCACTTTTGCTGATTTAGTCAAATAAAAAATACACTGGTTATTATACATTAAGAAAAAACTACAAAAATGACGATTAATCAAAGAGTTATGAATGAAACTTATACGCATCATACAATATATATGAAGTATAAAATAGCATAAAAAGAGATCCCCCAGACAATTATGGTGTTATATACACTCAAGAGCCAAAACATTATGACCACCTGTCAATAACGAGTTGGCCTACCTTTGGCGCGCAACACAGCTTCAACCCGCCTTGGCATGGATGCCACGAGTACTTGGTAGATGTTTGGTGACAGATTGTACTAGATGTTTAAGCAACGGGCACGCAAATCCGAGATATTGCGAATTGGTGGTCTTTGAACTCTGAGCTGCCGTCCCATGACATCCCAAATGCGTTCTATCAGATTGAAATCCAGTGAGTTAGGCGGCCAGGACATTAACTGGAATTCAGCATCATGTTCCTGGAACCACTCCAACACAATTTTAGCCTTGTGACACGGGGCGTTGTCCTGTTGGAGCATTCCATTTCCAGATGGAAAAACAGAGGTCATGTAAGGGTGCAACTGGTCGGCAATGATGTTCAGATACCCTGTAGCATTCATGGTCTGCTCTACCATAACAACGGGTCCCAGAGACGCCCAAGAGTACGTCCCCCAAAGCATAATACCGCCACCACCGGCCTGTGTATGACCACTGTACATTGAGAGCAACTGTTTCCTGGAAGACGCCGTATCCTACACGGCATCGGCGTGATGAATGACAAACCGTATTCATCTGACCAGGCAACTCTCTCCCACTGATCCATGGACCAATCGCGATGTTCCTGGGCCCAGCGCAGGCGCAGTTGGCGATGACGCTTGGTCAGCAACGGCACACGAGTGGCACGTTTGCTGCGTAGCCCCATATCCAACAGTGTCCGCTGAACAGTGTGCTCCGATACTATTCTACTTGGCCCTGCATTGTATTGGGTTATCAGCTGAGTCACTGTCTGGCCCCGATTTTGCTTCACCATGCAAAACAGTCTCCGACGACCTTTTTCTTTGATAGCGTGTGGACGTCCAACACCATGTCGTCTACTGCTGGTTTCACAGTCATTCATCCACTTTGCATAAGTACTAACAACTGTAGATCGCGAACAACCCACGAGTCATGCAATTTCGGAAATACTTGTTCCGAGCCTTCGAGCCATTACAATCTGCCCTCTATCAAAGTCGCTTAGATCCGCAACCTTTCCCATCACACACAGAAGTAAGTGAAAGAATGATTCTTCAGACTCTCCAGCAGTAGTTAAATATCACTTCCACCCTGATCACGTGCCTTCCACGTCATCCAGGCGAGTTCATTGCAAAATGTAGGGTGGTCATAATGTTTTGGCTCGAGTATATATTAGATATGTATACTATGAAAAATCAGTTACATCAGTTTGGTATGGAGAAAATACCTTTAAATAAGGGTATCATCCCCTGAGAAGCACTACAGAACATGCAGCGATGTGTAATGCTCTCATTATATATAGGTCTTTAATTCTGTAAGGAGTGCCAGCTTTTTCTGAGGCGGTTGAAAGCGTGGCTGGGGTCCTAGAAAGGCGATTGAGAGCAGCTACACACGTTGTCCTAGAGCCTTTATTGATCAGCGTGCCTTTTCTAAAGAAGTGTTTAATGAGGTATAGACGTACCCGTCAAATGACTTTTTCTTGAGTTATTGAGAAAATAATAAAATCAAATACTAACAACACAAAACTCTTTAATTACTACAAAAAAATACTTTGCACTGTATAGTTGTAAATGTTTTTATATACGTGTAATTCAAATTATAAATTAAACCTTAGTGTGACTTTTGTTGTTGCTGATTGGATGACAAATAAATTATATTAGGTATGTAACATGTTACATTTAGTAGAATGCATTCTGAATTGTGGTCATCTGCCAAAACGAGTTCTAAGTAATTAATTATTTTTACTGTGGTTCACTGTTTTGATAGAGGATTTGTGATTTGTTTCAAATGCTGTTTTACAGACAATGTTCTGCACCACTATTCCAGAATATGAAACACACACCGTTATTCGTCGCTGTTATTAATAATGCCATATTTCTATATATCACCAAATTTGAAAATTCTCTGTTACACTTACTATCTAGCACTTTTTGTTCTTTTGCTGAACTCCATGTTAAATAACAGTTAAAAATTGTAAATATAACACAAATAAACTTTAAAATACAGTTATGTCAATTAAATTAACTATGCTATGAGTAGACAAACTTTATATCATTAGCAATTGTAGTCCCGACATAACTAAGGCAAAACAATAACAAACGAAAAGTATGCTCTCCACCACCGCCGAGACAGATCACTTGGATGGTTCGTATTACTTCATTGTGAACTTTGTTATTTTGAAATAAAACGAAAACCATTGTGATCGCTGGCGTGCCCAAAAAATTGTGTCGCGTGCCATCTATGCACGCGTGCCACTGGTTCGCCATCCCTGTCCTAAAGCGTCTCAAACATGCTCGATAGGATTAATGTCCTGTGATCAAGCTAGCCACCGCATGAGCTAATTGCTTCCTGCTGAAGATAAGTAATCGTGATACGAGTCTCGTGTGGTCTCGCATTATTATCCTGTAGCACGAA